>JARUHE010315725.1:0-11749 GCA_031471125.1 Archaeomysis grebnitzkii | reverse complement strand
GATTAGTCTCTAAGGTGAATTTTTGATTAAATGATGTTTTCTAACTTTGTAACACCATTTTTGATTTGACATTTTTGAATAAATTTTTTTTAAAGTTACTGAATGAATCATCGCGAGACATTGGAACCGTCCGGTTCGTGGATTACTAGTTCAAGATTGAGATGAAGAAGTTTTTTCTACGTTTTCTATTGCAATAATTTGAATTCAAATATTTGAATATATTTGAAAAACAATAAAGTTTAGTTTTAAAAAACTAAGAAAAAAAAACTTAAACGTCATACCACAAAATACGAAGTTGTCGTAGTACTCGTTTTTAATGCTAACTTTAATGTGTTTTCGTCCTCATGGTAATCCTCGGTTAGACGTTGGAGGTCAAGTGTCGAATTGTCTTTCTTGAATTCGACAAATGAGGGGTCACTCAAAGTTGATGTTTCCCCTCATGAAACACTGTGTGGGACAGACCATGAATAGTCTTCTGTTTTTATTATCTGTCATTTGTTATAAGTTTCACTTTTCCGTCGTATTGTTCTTTTGGAAATGCATTGGTATTATCCTTTCCTTTGTTTTGAAAGTTTACAGAAAACTTTGATTAATGAAAGTTGTTGATGGTGACCATCTAACCAATACTATTTGTGTCATTATTGTCGACAATGTCGAGATTTTTCTTCAAAATCATTTGTTGTGCGTTTTTGCCAAAAATATGAAATTAAGAAAATTGAAACATTTGATAACACCTTCATGATGATGATGATGATGGCAAGTCTGTTCGCTTGCGGTCTTTTAGATGTTCTTGATAAGTTTGTCCATACCACTGAATAATGTTTTGTTTAATTACAAGTTGTTGCTTATAATATTTTTTAATATATTATAATTTATCACTTGCTTTTAATATATTATGAAACCAGCACCAAAGATCTGCCGTCTTTGTGGCTCGAACCAACCAGAAATAATTTTGTCATTGTTCATGTGAATTAAATTAAATTGTTTCATAAATGGCAAAACAATGTTTCAGATTTCGTTTTACGCTCCACTGAAGCATAACAAATTTTTAAAGACGAGATTAAAACAACGATGACAACAAAACATTCCAATGTATTATTTTTAGTTTGTTTATTTAACCGATTTTAACATCATGTTATGTAAACATATAATTTAAGTTCACAGAAAATAGATTTATTACATTATGTCTTTAAATTAAATCAAGTTAAAAAATAGATATTTATTACATTGTGTCTTTAAATTAAATTAATTTAAATCAAATTAAATTAAAAAATAGATATTTATTACATTATATATTTAAATTAAATTGAGGTTTATTACATTATAAATTTAAATAACAATAGAATTAATAATTTACTCATTTATTGTCGAGAGGTGAAAGGAAGTTGAGACATCAGTTACTGTTTCGTAGTCGTCGTTGTTGTCGTTTGTATCTTTTCACATTGAACAAACCAATGCATGTTCATGCATTAAATCACTTCAATCTGGACACATTTATTTTCTAGCATTTTTTATTTTTTTTAATATTTTTTGGTTTTCATTTGACACTTAAAATATTGGTTCGCCATTCAAACCGTTTGGCGATTTAGGCAAAACTAATTACAAAAATGTTAAGTTATATAAATCACTAAAAATAGGATTTCAAACAAAGTTTATATAGAGCGCAACTGAGAAAAATTACGCGGGGTCTTCAATATCACAAGTGAGGCAACACACATAACAGAGCTTAACTCACTTGTGCTTTTAAATGGATCTTCAATATCACAAGTGGGGCAACCCACATTCAGATAACATAGAGCTTACCTCACTTGTGTTATTGCCGCTTTATATAAATTCTAAGATTGGATTTGATTGAATTTAAAAGCAATGTAAAACAAAAACGATTTCAGCGAAAGTTTTCAAATGTTTGAGTTTGAAATATTTAAAGAAAAAGAATTTTATTTTAATTTATCCTTTGAATTTTTGTTCTTTATGACATTTTGATCAATTTTGAAGATTCTTCATCTTTGGTTGAACTTCAAGATGACGGAGACAAATATGTTGTGGTTTATAAACCGATATAGGCCTATTTCCTGTAGCCATGTTCTCATTAATGTTATTTTATTATTAATTTTTGACTATTCTTTATTATTATTGTTTTATTATAAAATTTTTATGACGAACTTTCACCAAAAACAAGCCACGTGGTTAATTACTTCTCCAAGTTAGTGAAAAAATGATCTGCAATAATTTGGTGGTTGTGATTGAACAAGGTGAGAAAAATGAAAAGTCAAACTTATTAGTTAGTAATTTTTTATTTACATTTTATTACAATTTTGACACCGTATCTGTGTTAATTAAAATATCTTAATAGGCCTACAACTGAATTGTATATATTCTAAAATTTATAATCATTTAACGGCAAAAATACTTCCTTCAATTTTTGGTCTTACTTCAACTTTTATCTTTCGTTGGTCATTTTTTTTCAATTTACGTACACCGGAAATGACGATTTTTGACGTTGGTCATTATGAACGTTTCAGACAAATGAGTAATTTTATAGTTTCATGTTTTCTTTTTTTTCTTTGATAGATTTTAATATTTTTTTATTGATAGGTTTTACTATTTTTTAATTCGAAAGGTTTTAATATTCTTTTTTTATGTTTCAATTTATTTTTCTTGTCCAGTATATTTTTTGAGGTCACTCAAATGTTTTTATTTGATTAAATTATCATTTATTATAATAATGAATTGAAAATATAATTTTTAATATTTTAATAATGTTTGAAAATGTTTAAAATCAAATTTTATGGAATAAAAAATGTTTTGTAAATCATGACGTCACGAATTAAATGTGTGAATGATAACATCCGTTGATTGAAACATTCGAATGTCAGTTCAAAGTATCTTCTTTGATGAAAGTGTCTGAAAATATCCTTTCTCTAGAAATGTGGAACATTTTTTTAGTTCATTATAAAATATAACTTTTCAATAAAAAGAAGTGATTGTAAGTGTTGGTGTAGAACATGTGAAACTTTTCTTACATTTTATAACTTTGCGGACATTAATGTGAACTGAATTTTAAACTATTGGCCGCAAAATCATAAACTAGTGATCACCAGAGAGTGATTTATTATTTGTTTTTGTATATTGTTTTTTGTTAAAAAATGATCTTGATGTTGTTACAAGTTTCCTAGATTGATATCACAACTGACATTCTATTCAAGTGTTTTTTTATTTGTGAATGTTGATTAAATCATTTTTTTTATCGTTTGCAACATTTTATTAAACACCTGAATTCAATACAATATTTGTCTTCCATATAATCAAACTGAATTGCCATAAATTTGTTATTCCATTGAAGTATTAGAGAAATTTAAAGATTCTTGAAACGTATGCATGAAACTAAATGTTTTGTGTTTTTATTGAAGAAATCTTTTAAAGTACTTTAATAATAAAAATGTTGCTCAATTCAGACAAGTTTATTTTCGAAAGGCCAGTGTTTACATTTGTAACTCGTCAATGTATTAATCAAGGGGACACAAAAACCTCCATTTTCCTGTTCACAACAAACGAACAATGTTCAGGGTGGCGGCAAAAAAACAAGAGAATGTGGAGACGTGACGTCACACAACAGCTGTGCGCGTGCGCGTGTCGGCCCGTTTTAACCGGTTTTGTGTCAACTTCAACAAACTTTCTGTCGCGATTAATTCATTGATTGATGTCAAAATCAAATCTAATCCGTCTTTGTCACAAAAAAAATCAGATTTACCAATGTTGTTGAAACAAAAATATTTCAGTTTTTTTTCTTGGAGTCATTGTGGTCGTGTACTATAGACCAATAAATAAGAGTCCCATTTAATAAACGAAATCTGCTTCAGTTTTGATTCGTTTTATTGACTTTTAAAACATTAAAACATAAATGTTTGTTGAATTCAAATTATTATTATTATTATTATTTTAAAACATTGAAACGTAAATGTTTATGTAATCCAAAATATTATTATTTTAAAACATTAAAACGTAAATGTTTATGTAATCCAAAATATTATTATTTTCTTGTTATTATTATTATTTCAAATCATTAAATTATTATTATTATTATTATTTTAAAACATTGAAACATAAATGTTTATGTAATCCAAAATATTATTATTTTATTGTTATTATTATTATTTCAAATCATTAAATTATTATTATTATTATTATTTCAAATCATTAAATTATTATTATTTTGTTTTAATGTAAATTAGGTTGTCACATAAATAAAAGTTAAATTTAAATATTTTTCTAAATCCAACAAAATATTTATAATTTCAGCGGATTTGCGTACATCAGATCCGGTTGCTATGATGTTATTATTTAATAATATTCCGATTATTTAATGTAATATCCGGCGGTTATTTTTTTGTTTAAATCCTGTAGATAATTTTATACATAAATAATTAATAGATAAAATATCAATTAAAATGGATAGAGAGGTAAACTATTTTTAAATTTAAATAGATGGATAGGTAAATTGATACATTAATAGTAAATAATTATTGAAATAAATACAAACCTTGTTTGCTTTATCATTTCAGTAACTTTAAATGTAAAAATCACTTAAATCAAGTTTTTGAAAAATCAGCTCATAGTTTCCTTTTGGTGAAAAAGCAATAACAATGTAAATGCAATTGTCTTGTGAAAGCCATTTACCAATTGTAAAACAAATCTTTTTAAATTAATTGTTTCACCAAAGATCAGATTGTCTGTCATTGATAATCTTTTGAACTTTAATGTTTTCTTGAGGAAAACATTTCTACACTTTTTTATGAAATTTATTCCTTATTAATTAATTATTAATACTTAGTATTAATTATATTAATATTAATTATCTTTATTATTATTAATTATATCAAGTATTGTTAATTATAGTTCAATATTTTTAATGTTTGTTGTTTTTTAGTTTTTGCCATAGGGCTGAATAGTCTCATGTTGTCTACATCGATTTTGCATTTGTAGAATTTTATAATTTCAACCAAATTGATTTTCCATCAATTATTATTTATTTTATGAAGAAATAATAATGAGTATTATAAAATTACTGATTAAAGAATAAGAAATAATAATCAATAATAAAAAATATTTATTTATGAATAATAATAAATAACTTTTTATGAATAATAATAAATAATAAAAATATTTATTAATAAGTAATAATGATTAGGCATTTTAAAGTTTGATTATTAAAACGTTCTGATTCATTGCAATGATCAGTCAACATTTGTAGTGTCTGCTCCAATAATTCAAAATATTTTTATAAAATTATTTTAAAACCAAGAATATTTTAATATTTGAATTGTTGGATGTGATTTTATTACCAATAATTCTGAATATTCAATATTTTTTCAAAAGTTGAAATTTAATTTCACTTTAAAAAATATTTTTTGTTGGGAATCATCAACAGTTGTGATTTTGTTGCAGTTGCCAATAATTGAAAAAATAAAGAGCACAAACAGTCAAATTTTTAAAGTTTTTATTTTTCAGTTTTTAATTAAATGTAATAAAATGGAAAGATTTGATTGTGTGAAAAGTTGAATTTTACTTTAACACCTCCAAAATATAAAAAAATATTTACTACCAAATAGTTCTGAGACTAGAAAAAAGGTTTGTGTAGATAAAAATTTGAAAAAACAAAGTTTAGAAGAAAAATTTGATAAAAGATTATACAAAGTGAATATGGCTTATGAAATGTTTCCTCATATCATAAGAAAACGTAAGCATTGTTTCTTTTATTGAGAGAAGGTTTTTTTTTAGGGCGAAACCATGGAGGAAATCAATGAAAGAATACCAAGCCAGTCAATAAGTTTAATGATTTAAGAAACCAATTGCTAAAAAAAAATTTATGTGGTTACAACCACTTCATCTGTTTGTGATTTGGTTTTTATATAATTAGGTTCGGTTAGAAAAACATTTGGAAGGAAAAAGGGAAAGTTTGTTGTTTTGGCATCTGGAATTTCAAAAAGTTTGCCAATTTATATTATTAAGAAGTAGAGAATGTTTTCAAATGCTGAATATTTGAGATAGTCTGAAGTGAATAATTGTGACATTTCATTAATTCAACGGATTAAAATTTAATTTAATCATTCAAACCTTCACCTTGATTTTGTCATTTTTATAGTCATAAAAAATTAAAGAAATTTCCAAATTTTGACGAATTGTTTTGTTGCAGAGGTGAGACAGGAGGCCGTGAAGGAAGCTTTGGCGCAATACCAATCTCGGCCGAAAAACCTTCCATTGCCGTCGAAGAGATCTTCCGTCATGACCGCCAGATCGCCACACAGACACAGGCATGACTCAGGTGAGTCTTGTGTCCCACTTTGTCAAAATCATAAAAATTACTATAAAAGTTATCATAAATGGTTTTCTTGCACAAAAAATAAATTAATTCATATAATTTGTATATATAAATTAATTAAATTATTATAAAATTAATTAAATTATTATAAAATTAAATAAATTATTATTTAATAAAATTATTACAAAATTAAATAAGTTATTATAAAATCAATAAACTATTATAAAGTTAATTATATTAGTAAAATCTGAGTTGAATATACTATATATAATCAATTGTCAAGTTGAGTTTGTTGAAATATTCCGATGTTCATTTCGATTGATTTTCAGACTCTGACGACAGTGACGAGGACAGCGTAACAGCGGAGGGCAGCATCGGCAGTAGTGGAGGGCATAGTGGGTCTCAGGGTACCCCGGAGGTGAGCCGGACCCCAATCCTCCTGCCACCCCCCCAACTGCCCTCCTCCCTTGCCCACATCTCAGGCCATGGCAGCGGAGGCACCAACACCTCCACCTCCAGCACCAACAGCAGCCACCACACGCCGCCCCACCCGGGGTCAAAGCAGCAGCAGCCGCTCCCGCCCGTCCCACCTCACAGGTTTGTGGCAGTCATTTTTTTTGTTGTGGCATATTGAGAGAAGTTGTGGTTGTGATGGAGTCTGAATGTTTGTTTGCTTTTCAGTCGCCTCAGTAACGGAGATGAAGACGAAAGACGGAGGAGAGAAATGACGGAAGTAACGGATCTTATGAGGAACATCACCACATGTAAGTTTTTTCTTTCGCACGTCATTTCAATAAATTATTTCTTGTTTCCCAAACAATGATGTTAATTCTAATTTCTTTTTGAAGATTCGCAACCTCCCGATGTTACAAATAACACTGGCGGTGGAAACAACCGGCGGGGCACTGACCAGATCAGCCGATACGGAAGTAGTCAGGGTGCCGTAAGAGGACACAGCACTGCCGAAGGTAAAGCACATTCTTTTGCTCCAACTATTTTGCCGTCATTAAATTTTGTGTATCATCAAAAAATTCTGCCATTAACTTTTAGTATAGAAAAGCTGACAATGTTTTGATGGATATTTTATTATTAACCATTGAATGCAGATTAATATAACCTTGATTAACTTTTTAATAATTAATCCATAAAAAAGTTTTTTCCTTTTTTGTTCAAAAAAAACAAACAAATAAAATAATTAATTTGTTTTAAAAAAAATGTAATATGAATGAAAATGGCACATTTTTCATTTTTTTT
The DNA here is from genome assembly GCA_031471125.1 of Archaeomysis grebnitzkii. Classification (NCBI taxonomy): domain Eukaryota; kingdom Metazoa; phylum Arthropoda; class Malacostraca; order Mysida; family Mysidae; genus Archaeomysis; species Archaeomysis grebnitzkii. The sequence goes on along the minus strand of JARUHE010315725.1, from coordinate 4,176 downwards.
TATTCAAATTAAATAGACGTTTAATCTTTTATTTAGATGCATTTTTCATCTATTGAAGGTTGATTGCTAATTCTTCTGCTTTTTGTGTGATCACAATCATTGCTTTTTTATCTAACAGTTTGAATTTCTCCAATTTTTCAACCCATACATTTCATAAAAGATACTTTTACAACGTTTTGAAAAAATTTTCTTTTGAAATAAATTCTCTAAACATTTGTTTTTGTTTTTACTAGTACTAAAGTAATGTGAAATGAGACATGATAACATAATTACGGATGATAATGTACACATACTTAGTCAATGGATAAACATTTTGGTTTTTGGCAAACTTGAACTAACTGTTCAAGGACAGAGTAACTGTATAACATTGGCATATAAAGTTGTAATGTCAAACAATCAATAACAACATTACATAATGTAAATTCTAATGTTTTATTTATATGAATGAACAATTTAACTAGCTAATGAAGATCATATATTCTTTAAATAAATTTCTTATATTTGCAAGTAAACATTTTTCCATTACAACCATTAAGATTTCAAGAAATTAATCCATAGATATAGATCATATATTTTTTAATCTAGCAGTCATGTTTGCTTGTACCATTGATGCTTGAATGCCATTAATTTTGTGAATGCTTCCTCACGTCTCATCTTGATCGCCTTTAAAATGTTTTAATGAGAAACAAATTATTTGATGATGTACGAATCCTTCTTTTTCATACCTAGAAATATTTTTTAGTGTTAATTAGTTTTAAATTTTATGATTTAATACTTATTTATAAATAAGATTAACATTTCAACAACTAATCCATCTTACAACTTGGGTTTATTTATAATTTATGGTTGCTTTGTGATTTTAACTTTTGTTGTCCGGTGACAAATTGGCCGCAGTCCATCTATTTGCTTGAACTAACCCCAAACGCATGGGTGCTCGACCCACCCATGCTTGTCAATTTTTACACAGATGAATGGAGAGACGCTCTGTATAATTTTCCAGAAAATTGGCGAGGGACTGGACGATGGAAAGTGTCAAACAAAATTCAACAGTTACTAAATACGCTCAAAAGACCAAAAAGACGACCGCTGCCCGAGTTTTACGTCGACGACGAAGAAGACTTAGAAATCGCCGCAAATCCTAAAGATCCAAATGCTCCTAAACCGGAAGGAATGATCATGACTCCTGCTTATGGCGAACATTTAGTTGTGAGTTCTTATGCTGGTTTGTCCAAAGGAAGAGATTTTTATGAATATATGAACAAAACAAATTTCAAAACATTTGTTTATTCAGAAAATAATTTTTTTTATAGATTCCAGCTGGCCTTCCACGATCTGTTGAAGATGCTGTTTATCGATACGGCTCGTCATCCGGTTACAAAGCTTCCGTTGCCACAGTTCTTGATGCCAACGGAAAATTATCCGTTTCGCTAACTTATGGTTTGTAAATTCTGTATTATTATGATGATGTATAATATGATTTAGATAAACCTTGTGCCTCTGTAAAAAACTTGTATGTTGTGTTACAAAAAAATAGTTCCATTTTAATATTAAAAGCTTGTATTCTAAATTTTTAGTAAATAAAAATCAAATAAATATGTGATAGTAATTGGTAAACCTGCAAATTTTAGGTAAACTCCTCACCCGCTCCCAAAAGATGGCATACAACCTCCTAACTCGCCTCAGTGGCCGTGGGGAAGGAACCGTAATGCCAGGCGATAGAGTAGCTCTTGTTTACCCAAACAACGACCCGGTGTCGTTCATGTGCGCCTTTTATGCCTGCATGCAAGCAGGGCTCGTCCCAGTCCCCATTGAAGTGCCAACCTCAAGACGAGATGCCGGAAGTCTCCAGGTTTGTGTTTCAACTTTTTTAATTAAAATGTTTTTTCAACTTTTGCCCCTGGCTAACCAGAACTTGCTCTATAAACTACATGGTTAATGTATCCTCTATACAACTTCCATCTTTCATGCAAGCTTGTTTAGGCTGCCTGTTTCCAGGATAAATTGACAGGCATGTTTTGTCAACTGGTTTGAAAACATTTCAAATTGAATATATATTTTCTCATTATTTTTGCAATCCACCAAAACACTTTTGTTTTATCTATTTTTAAAAATTAAATGTCAAGTATTTTCATTTTTTATACAAAAGAAATTTCTCTGAAGTTATGTTAACAAAATATACTTACTAATTTGTGTAAAAAAACAGCATCCTGAGAAAGCTCAAATACACCTTCATAGACTTCACTTTACCTCAGGGACAAATACATTTACATACATCATATTTTGTTGCATTTCAAACAAATCATGAGCATGGTTTTTCAATTCACTTTTCATTGTTCATGTGCAGACTAATTGACTTTTTCATATGCCAGATTGGATTTCTCCTTGGAAGTTGTGGAATATCTGTGGCTCTCACCTCTGAAGCCTGTTTCAAGGGACTGCCTAAGAACAGCACTGGTGAGGTAGTATCATTCAAGGGCTGGCCTAAGCTTTATTGGTTCATGACTGACCATCTGCCCAAGCCGCCCAAGGACTGGCAGATACCGCCCAAGATGTCCGACGATTCCCCCGCTTATATCGAGGTGGGTGCGGTGAGTGTACTGCGTCATGGCCGTGACCTTCCTTTTTGTTTGCTTCACCCAAGAAGTTATTTGCAGCCCGTCTTTTTAAACACCCAAGAAAATATTCACGACTGAAAATTTAGTGCTTTGTTACTTTTAATTAATTTTAAACGGCATGATTTATTTAAGTATTAATTTAAATTGTGATGAAGTGAACTTGTTGTTGCAATTTCAATTAAAAAACCCTTGTCTGAAATTGTGATTAAATGTTTTACCTATCAGCATTTATTAAATTTGAATTTTATTTTTCTAAATCATAAAAATCATTTTAATATATTTAAAATTTGTGTTCATAAAATCTTTATTTACTTAATGATAACATTTGACTCAAAAATATTCTTCATTTGTTTTTCATAGATCATAACTTTTTGATTTTTATGTAGTTGAAACTTTTCATTACCTTCAATATTCTTTGTGGTTTTACAATATTATTTTGTGTAAGAACCTATTTTATTTAAAGTCATCATTCACTTCAAGACAAAAATACATAATAAGATTTATATTCGATAAGAATTGTAGAAATACATTTGAAATAATAATTTTGTTAAGAAATAATTATGTTTAAAAATAAATCATTTGACATTTTTCCTCATACAGTATAGCACAGACAAAGAAGGTGCCGTGAAAGGTGTTGTGATCACAAGGTCCGCCATGCTTGCACATTGCCGAACTCTCACCTCTGCCTGCAACTACACCGAGGGAGAGGTTGCCGTTTGTGTGCTCGACTTCAAGCGAGAGGTGAGTAAAAAAAATATTTTCCCCTCAGAAAATTTGACTATTTCTAAGAAAATAATTCTCATATGATATTTGACATGTTAATAATTAAATATTTTGTTGCAGGTGGGATTGTGGCATTCAATGCTCTGCTCAGTATTCAATGGGATGCACGTGATATTCATTCCCTATTCAGTGATGAAGGTCAATCCAGCTTCGTGGATGCACATGATCACTCGTTTTAAAGGTAACTGCAAGAGTATTCAACATTAAAAATTATTCTTTAATAATGTTTCTTTCCAATTGAAATTTCCTTACAGTTTTCTTAATATTTTCTGAATTTATTTTTTTACCAGTGTTCTTAACATTTTCTTGATTTGTTTTTGTGCAGCAAGTATAGCCATCGTGAAATCTCGTGACTTGCATTGGGGACTTCTCGCAACTAAGGACCACAAAGACGTGAATCTACAATCGTTACGACTGCTCTTGGTCGCCGATGGTGCGAATCCTTGGTCGCTGTCGTCGTGTGACCAGTTCTTGTCTGTATTCCAAAGCAAAGGCTTGAGGCCAGATGCCATTTGTCCGTGTGCTTCGTCCCCGGAAGCTCTTACAGTGTCTGTGAGAAGGTGAGCAAAAGTATAGACACATGAAAGAGAGAAATGATCATAAAAAATTATTTATATAGTATAGACACATAAAAGAGAGAAATGATCATAAAAAATTATTTATATAGTATAGATACATGAAAGAGAAATGACCATAAAAATTTATTTATATAGTATAGACACATGAAAGAGAGAAATGATCATAAAAAATTATTTATATAGTATAGACACATGAAAGA
>JARUHE010315714.1:0-11750 GCA_031471125.1 Archaeomysis grebnitzkii | reverse complement strand
TGTTAAATGTTAATAGATTTATAGACGCGGACGACGACGACGACGATAACGGACAAATAAAACCTTTATAGAGCTGGAGCTTTCACCTAGCGTGTTCAATAGAAAAGAAACAATAAATCACAAAAATATAATAACAATAATAATAACAATAATAATAATAATAATAATAGTAATAATAATAATAATAATAGTAATAGTAATTGTAATAATAATAATAACAAAAAACTAACATAAATTAACATCAGGATAAGTAACTTGAAATACAGTTTGACAAAATGTTACAAACCAAGAATTTAATTTATTTACGAGTTGGCTGCAAACAAACTAATTTAAACTTCTTTTGTGTAACCTTACAGACATGCTCCGTTTCACAAGATGGACGACATCCATGATAGAATACTTGGGTACATTAACCCTGAAAATCTCATATGCTAAGCTTACCCCGGCTTGATGGACGCGTCATAGACTGGCTGCATATCATTTGAGTACACATCACTTGATGTGGGTAGTAATATTAAGGTTGATATCTGAAGCGGGGCAGAGATCGGTTAAGTTCGATTAGACCTGCTATATAAATGCCTCAAACATTATTATTATTATAAACGCATGAATTAACTAATTAACTAATTAAATAACTAATTAAATTAACTTGTCACAATTCGTGATCAAAAGTGGAACAGAAGTGCGCAATCGCGCGATTCAACGATGACAATGAGATTAAAAATATTATAATATATTTTTTTATTTTTTTATTTGGTCCCAGTGGACCAAGTTATGGGTGCACAGTACATTCACTGCCCGGTTTTGCTAACAGCATCTGGTGTTCCCAGACGGTCACCCATCCAAGTACTAACCAGAGCCAAGTTTCAACGTGACGAAGGACGCTGACTAAAAATTTTAAAGGTGTAAAAAAAAAACATCTAACTTTAATTAAAAATACAAATAATTTAAAATATTATTATTCAATGAATATTATTTTGCAATTTTATCAGGTCTACTTTTATTTGAAAAACATTGATGGCTGAAATTTTATTTTTTTAACTTTATTGGTAACATTTTTTTAAGCCAGTTTCCTGTCTAGAGCCATACCAAGGACTCTTGTGGTTTATTTTATGGCATGACCTGTGGTTTATTTATTTTATGGCATGACATGTGATTTATTTATTTTATGGCATGACCTGTTGTTTATTTATTTATTTTATGGCATGACATGTGATTTATTTATTTATGACATGACCTGTGGTTTATTTATTTATTTTATGGCATGGTATGTGATTTACTTTTTGTGATTGAGACTTCTGTTTCATCTTTCAGTTTTTCCCATAGATATTTTTTTAGGGAAATCAATTTTTTCTTTAAAAGCATTTTTAACAAATTGAAAATACTAATAATAATATAAACTATGATTCTAGAGGTAAATTTTTCAAAATATTTGTTTATAACTTTGAGGGCATTAATTTGAAGGAAATTTTAAACTGCTGCCATCAGTCGTCCAGGGTTTGCTCATCAAACCACATGAACTAGTGTTCACCAGAGAGTGAATTATCATTGTTTTCAAAACATGTTTATAATTTTCAATCAATTAGTATATATTTTTTATAACAAACCTCATTTATAAACAAAGGATACATTTAAATACGAGAAGTTATAAAAGTACTAAACAAATTACACTGAAAACACTTGACTAACGATTCCGTCTAACATAGTCAAAATTGACATCAAATTGACTAACGTTTGTTAACAGTACACACTTTTTTGTTGATTCAACGAAAAACAGCGTACACTGTTAACAAAGGTTAGTTAATTTGTTCATTTCAACTTTGACTTTCTTAGAGAGATAAGTTAGTCAAATGTTCCAGTGTTTGTATGACAACGTAGAAATTTGATCACAACCCTAAAAAATAATTAATTGCTAAGAAATATCGAACACCATGACAGTTGAAATCGTACGACTATAAACAAACATTACAAAAGTTTAACCCTTTAACGTATGTAGGGACAAATAGTGACAACTGTAGGGTTATTTCCAATGCAAAGTTCATTATATTGTAGACCTTAGGGTAATAAATATTCAGGCGTTAAAGGGTTAAGAAAACGCATTAATCTTCAAGAGTAAAAATTGTTATGAAAACTAAACATAAATAAATCTGACGAATCAAGCATAAAAACGCAACTGAAAGACATCAACAAAAATGTTATAAATAAAAAAACAAACAATTTTAATTAAACTAAACATGAAATGTTTTTTTAAACATGCGAAAGGATGTTTTATCGACAGGAGTCAACATTCAAAACATTGAGTTAACAGTTTTGACGCACGAGTGAGGCATCCGACATTCGAATAACATAGAACTTACCTCACTTGTGCTATTGCCGATCCACATATTCGTAACTGTAGTGCGATTTGTTTAGAATTTTGCGGGCATAAATTGATCAATAATAGCACAAGTAAGGTAAGTCTTATGTTATTTGAATGTAGGTTACCTCACTTGTGCTATTGTTGATCCAAATGTGCAAACATTTACACACTTTTCACCATCAGTACAATGTTAAATAAATAAATACAAAATCAACCATTCTATAGCCGACTTTCTGCCATAAACTACGCAGTGTGTTTATTACGAACCTTCAACGTATTTCTAACAAGAGATCATCTCAATCATTTTAAGAATATTTTAATTTCTTATCAATAATGAACTTGGTCCAAAAAACATCTCAATTTGAAGTTTATATTGAGTTTTTCACTCACTCCATCTTTCAGACTTGCTGGTTTGGTTAGGCTAGGCAAACGTCTTCCCCATGTGTCGTCCCACATCTTTTGTTGTTGGATGTTTTGTGCTATTCAATGAGGCGTTGGTCCATGACGAATGTACATGGGACAACCTGAATAGTCAAAGTTTATTAATCATTAAAATAGACTTTGAATTAATCTATTTTTGTAAGCTATCATATTTTTAAAACAAATCTATCAATGTATCACATTGCAGAAATATGTCACAAATGGCATGATCATTGAAAGTTACTCATAGTAAATGTTAAACAAATCAATTACAATATAATCTAATAATAAAAATGTTGAAACAACATTAACATGGCTAATAAATGCACAAATATGCATCACATTGCTTATCAGGCAATTACATCCCAGAATTCTTTGTTTATTTTGTTCGAATTTTTTCTCATTGCTTTAAATTCAACCAAGAATTTCACAAGCATTTCCTCGACAACAAATGTCATTAAATGAACAACGTTTTGCTCCTTGAAGCAAAAACATTTTTTCAACATAGCTTTGAAGTATCTCTGAGGCACGACAGTCAATTAACTACAAAGTGGGAGAGAGAGAGATGGTGAGAAGATTTTTTCAAGAAATTCGTTTTCCATTATTTAAAAAAATCATAATTATGTTGGCATTCTTAAACCAAAAACTTTTAAACAATTCAATCAAATATATCACATACAGTAATCTCAAATATGTTAGTCTTGGGCGGAAATGTAGTCGCGTAACATTTTTTATTATAATTTTTATTAACATTTTTATTATAACTGTTAAATGTTTTTGTTATAATTATTAAATATTTGTATTATAATTATTAAACGCTTTTATTATAATTGTCAGTGAACTTTATTATAATTTATTTTTTTTATTATTATATCATTATTAAATATTTGTATTATAATTATTAAATGTTTTTATTATAATTGTCAAAGAACTTTATTATCATTTTGGTTTTCAAATCATTGTTTGCGCAATTTAAATCAATATTTGAGCAATTTAAATCAATATTTGAGCAATTTAAATCAATATTTGAGCAATTCAAATTAATATTTGGTCAATTAAAATCAATGTTTGTGCAATTTAAATCAATATTTGTGTTATTCAAATCAATAATTGAACTATTTAAATAAATAATTGAGCTATTCAAATCAATACATGAGCTATTCAAATCAAAATTGAGTTATTCAAATCAATAACTGAGCTCTTCAAATCAATGTTTGTGTAATTTAAATCAATGTTTGAGCAATTCAAATCAATAATTGGACTATTCAAATCAATAATTGAGCTATTCAAATCAATACTTGAGCTATTCAAATAAAAAAATTGAGCTATTCAAATCAATGGTTGTGTTATTTAAATCAATGTTTGAGCAACTCAAATCATTAATTGAGCTATTCAAATCAAAATTGAGTTACTATAATCAATAACTGAGCTCTTCAAATCAATGTTTGAGCAATTCAAATCAATAATTGAGCTATTCAAACCAATGTTTACACAATTTAAATCAATAGTAACGCAATTGCAATAATTGAGTTATGCAATCAACATAAATGTCGAAAAAAATCATAAGGGACCAAAAAAAAAGAAATGTAAAATAAATAAAATAAAATCCTTTTATTTCAGATTTTTCCAATAGATAAAACATTTTCATCGGTTTATTCAACCTTTCTATTAATTAATTGATTCTCTTTTATTTTTGATTTTTGATTTTGTGGAAAAATAATTTAATGCAAAAAAAAACAATACGAAAAGTTTTTCATTAATTTGACTTTAATTTGAAGTTTTTCTTCTGGAATTAATTAATTTTTCATGGACGTAATTATTTGTGCGATCAAGCAACAACTGCGAGATTTATTTTTTTGTTTGCAATTAAAAATATTATTACTGAGGCAATTAGGCAATTGTTAATGATGGTCATGACACGCAGTTACATAGACACACGCATATGCACATGTACGAGTATACGCACATTCACACTGTGTCTCTCTCACACTCACACACACTCACACTCACACTCACACACTCACACACTCACACACACACACACACGCGCTATAAGTTTTACCAATAGACGTAATAGGTTATTGGAACAACACCCAGCGGTGTCTGTGACTGCCCGGTTAAACTCACCATGCCAGTGCATAATCTTGTGTTAGGTTTATGATCATTGCAGTGACGTGGAAAAATCTGTTCTAGATAAATGTTTGAAATTGTTATTTATTTTGTCTTCTGAATCTGCCACTTCTCCAATTTATGAAATCCAAAAATGATACTTCGACCAACCTCAGGTTGGTATAATTGTGAGAATTTCCCTTGCCATCCCCCATAACAAACCGTAAATAAAAAGTCTTTATCTACCGTACTGAAAAATCTGCTGAGGTGTACAAGATAGTGATTATTTTGCACTGAATCTGGTCTCATCAAATCCATGTATACAAACAGTGACATTGACCAAGTTTCAATTTTATTATGGAGGGAGAAATTATTTTGAAATCCACCCTTTGTTTGTTATACTATCGCCCAGGATATAAGAGCATGAAACTAATAGAAAAAAGGGAAGAAAAATAGCAAATAATGAAAATAAAGTAAAACATAAATTGAAAGGGCAAAATAAAAAAATGGTAAGGGAAAGAAAGAAAAAAAATAGAAAGAGAGATTTAAAGAAAGAAATAGAAAGAAATAAAGAAAAAAGAGAAAAAGAAAATTAAAGAAAGAAATAGTAAAAGAAAGAAATAGTAAAAGAAAGAAAGAAAACATAAAAAAGAAGAACGAAATAGAAAGAAAAATAAATAAAGAAACAAAGAAATAAATAAACAAAAAAATAAAGAGAAAATTCAAGAAAGAAATAGTAAGAGAAAGAAAAAGAAAGAAAGAAGTCAAGTTGATATGAAGGAAGGGAGATAAGAGGAGGAAATTTTCATTGTTATTTCTGGCGTTTCTTTTGTTACCAAAACAAATAAATTCGCATTTTTATTCATTTTCATTTTTGAGTCAAGATTTTCATTTTTCTTTCCCCGAAAAAATTCTTCATAAATGAGAATGAAAAATTACTTTTCAGTCGAGCATTAATGGCTAAAAAAGACTTTTTATTTCATTTTTGTAATTTCCTAATTTTTTGATGCAACTCAATGGCCTTGATCGACTTTGCTTCACAATGTTGCAACATCAACATTACTGATTTGTTTTATTCCTAAAAATCTATTTTGTTTTTCTAATTTGTTAGAATTTCGTTTAGTTAGAATTTGTTTGAAATTTACGGGCACAAATGTAAATAATTTTTTGTAATTGCTTTCCTCGGCCGTCCAAGGTACGCGCTTTGAACCACGTGCCAATGAAAACTTAAGCAATTGTTGTTTTTTTTCTTTACTAACGTGATTTGAAAAGAAATATCGATACGGCTTATGACAAGTTAGAAAATTAATTCTCATTTGTGCGCAAAAAAAATTAAATTAATGTTCACGTGAAGATGACTCATTATGGATATATATCCCTAGTAGCATCTATCCCTAGTTAGTGGCTGATCCTTGGCTATTAGCCACTATTTGGTGGCTAATCTAGGGTTCTCTTGGAAAATAGCCAAGAATTAGCCATTCAAATGCTACTAGGGTATGTTTGGGTGGTTTTATGGAACTTTGTAGTGAAATTTTACATTGTAACCCAAGGTTGTTTAACGCGACTACAGAATGTCAGTGAGCCATAACAATGGATAATCCCGAAGGTTATAGAGTTGTCATTAACAACCTCAGGTTATAAAGTTATAAGTTATTAACAACCTCAGGTTATAAAGTTATAAGTTATTAACAACCTCAGGTTATAAGGTTATAAGTTATTAACAACCTCAGGTTATAAAGTTATACATTTATAAGCTATAAAGTTAGAACTTTATCAGGCTATACAGTTATTATCAACCTTAGGTTATAAAGTTATACATTTAGAAAGCTATAAAGTTAGAACTTTATCAGGCTATACAGTTATTAACAACCTCAGGTTTAGAACACTCGTTGGACCATCTACTGCCCAGCATCAAGTTCAATTATTTTGTCCACATTCAGTTGCAGTCTCATTACTCTGCCAAAGGTTTTTCTTTTTGTTCACTTTATACACACTTATTTAAACACAATTTTAATATTTAACACCTTAACCGTTTTTTGTAACACTGGTGATACATACATTTAATAGCTTACTTTCATCTTATGTTACACCAGTGATACAATTTAAGTTAGATATGTTTTTCATTACATTATACACTATAGTGTTCTATGCAATCAAAAACATAACTAACTTAATGAAAATAAACTGTTAGAGTTAATAAGAATTCGGGTTTTAAACACCTTTTTTGTATAATAAATTTTGTTGACATTTTATTTAAATGTATTCTTGTTTCATATTTATTTTTTTAGTCATTTATTTGAGAGATGGTGGCCGAGTGGGTACGAACGCTGCCTGGAGATTAATGTTGCATAAGAAAATCTCATTGGCACAGGTTCGGGTCCGCTCTAATGCTATTTCATTGAGAATTTGAACTTGGATGTATTTTCTTAAAACCTCACATGTTAAGGTTACCCCGGCTTGAAGGATGCGTCATATGTCGGCTGCATATCTTTAGCGTACACATAACTTGATTTGGGTAGTAATATTAAGTTTCATATGAGAAACAAGGCAGAGATCGGATAAGTTCGATTAGACCCGCTATATAAAAGTCACAAATAATAATATTACTATTATTATTATTATTATGTGTAATTCACAGCACAAACATTGAAAAACTTTCATCAAAAAAACAAGAAAGTTGAGTGGTGGAAAACCTCGCCACCAAACCGACTTAATGATTGATATTCACGCAAGTTTACTCAGATAAAAGCTGGTCATTAATCTGTTGTGAAAAAGCTTTGCAGCGACAGGACTTTAGACGTATTAAACAACAACGGTTGTTTCGCTCAAGTTTAATTTAACGGCTCCTTGACTCAAATTAATTCAAAAGATCCTTCACTCAAATTAATTCAAAAGTTCCTTCACTCAAATTAATTCAAACGTTCCTTCACTCAAATTAATTCAAAAGTTCCTACACTCAAATTAATTCAAAAGTCCCTTCACTCAAATTAATTAAAAAGTTCCTTGACTCAAATTAATTCAAAAGTTCCATCAATCAAATTAAATTCAATGAATCCTTGAGTCGACTTTACTTTGGTTTAACCAAACACGCAGCGCAGCGAAAAAATAAACAACAATGGCTGCTTCACTCAAATTTAATTTAACGGTTCCTCGACTCAAATTAATTGAAAAGTTCCTTGACTCAACTTTGGTTTAACCTAACGCACGGTGCAACAAAAAATTGAAACAACAACGACTGTTTCACTCAAATTTATTTTAATGGTTCCTTAACTCAAAGGCTCATTAATACAAATTTAGTTCAACGGTTCCTTGACTCAAATGAATTCAAAAGTTCATTGACTCAACATAATTAATTGAAATATGACTGCACCTGAATTGCAGCAATAACGTTAATTTTAGACAACCAAAGTGAAGTCAAATAAGCTTGAAATTACGAATTTGTCTCAAGTGACGACGAAATGTTTGTTCAAAACATTTATTTATTCAATGTTGTCATAATTTGTTCAACTTTACGCAGTTTAGACAGACATAATAAACGTTTTTGATCCATAAGGCAAAATTTAATTGTCCAAATGACAATTTCATGACCACATAAAACGGTTTTTATTTTATTTTCCTCTTGGCGTGAAAAATATTATTTTGTATGTGAAACTAACTTCTATTAAATCAATGAGTTATTTAATATACAATAATAAACAAGTATAAAAACATAGACATTCAAACGAGTATATAAACACAAACATTACATACATACAAACACACAAATATTACATACATACACACACACAACTTTTACATACATACAAACACATACATTACATACATACAAACACACAAACCTTACACACATACAAACACACAAACCTTAGATACATACAAACACAGACATTACATACATACAAACATACATACATTACATACATACAAACACACAACTGTCACATATATACACATACACAAACATTAAATACATACAAACACACAAACCTTACATACATACAAATACACAAACATTACATACATACAAACACAAACACATTACATACGTATTAAGCACAATTATGACATACATACAAACACACACACATTACATACATACAAAGACAAACATATTACATACATTTAACACACAGACATTGCATACATACAAACACACAAACCTTACATACATACAAACACACACACATTACATACATACAAACACACACACATTACATACATACAAACACAAAAATATTACATACATATAACACATATACATTACATACATACAACACACACACACACACACACATTGCATACATACAAACAAAAAATATTACATACATACAACATACAAACATTCCATACACATAAACACACACACACTACATACATACAAACACACAAACCTTACATACATACAAACACACACACACTACATACATAAAAAACATTACCTACATACAACACACAAACATTAAATACATACAATTACAAAAACATTACATACATATAACAAAAAAACATGACATACAAACACACACACATTACATACATACAAATATACAAACATTACATACATACAAACACACAAACATTACATACATACACACACACACACACACACACACACATTACATACATACAAAGACAAACACATCTCATACATATAACACACAAACATTACATACATACAAACACACACACATTACATACATACAAACACAAAAACATCACATGCATATAACACACAAACATGACATACATATAAACATACCCACATTACATACATACAACACACAAACATGGCATACATACAAATACACACATTACTTACATACAAACACAAAACATCACATACATATAACATACAAACATTACATACATACAACACACAAACATTACATGCATATAAAGACAAGCCATACATACATACAAACACACACACATTACATACATACAAACACATACATTAAAAGGACACAAATTGGATAATTTTTCCAAGCCCAACGAAGCGTCTAATCAGCTTTTATTTGACACACTAAACGCAACAGGAAATCCAGGTAAAGGAGAGATAAGAGAAAGTCTGACTTTGTCTCAGTTTAATTCGAGTAATAAAATAATCCGCGTAGGATATGTAACAGTATAATGGACGAAACAAAATGACAAATGTCGAAAAGAACGAAATGCATCGTTCGCTAAAAATGATACATTTCATATGGAAATTATGGGATTCATTTTAAATGTACTTTTTTTCTTAATTAGTTATTCATCTGAGATAAAAGTTTTAATTATTTTTTTCACGGAAAAAACTTTTAATTCTGAAACGTTTATTAAGATTCTTAATAACTTAAAACTTGGCTAATCATTCTAAGCCTTGAAGTGGAAACAAAAACCAATACTTAAAAAATTTTCTCACATTAATTAGTTATTGTTTTTTATTCATGAAATATCATTATTATTATTAATAAAATTATTATTCTATTTGCTGTTCAATTTTTACGATATATTTATATCCAAACTACTGAACATGGTTGATAAATATCGTTATGAATATGTAATATTACTCTTATATAAGATTTTTAAGACATGTGAAATATATTTTGTAAGGGCCTAGTAATATTGTTCAGTTCAACCCTATACAACATGTTAATAATATATAACTTTTACGATTCCTTACACTTTCAAAACTATCAAATTCTCACTTCCTAATTAAAATCTATTGGTTCTTAATTCCATGTAAATACACACCAAAATATGTTTTTTCTAAGAAAAATGGCCCAAACAAGCCGAAAACAAAATGTGAACATCGTGATAAAACATGAAAAATCCACTAATTATTATTTTAATTAAATGTTGAAACAAAAATAATTAAAACAAAATGACTAAATTATTCGTTAACAAAAAGTTAGAAAATTGATCACAAAAAGTTAAGATCTGTAACGTTGCATTAGCAGTTAAGACTGGAAAGGATCTTCGATTCTATGCAGTACGTTTGCCAATGTTTTCATGTTTTTAAAAACCACTAAAAATGCCTGTTGCAAAATCTTTAAAAATCTGGAAATTTGATACGTTTTGTTCGATCTTATTAAGGTCTAGCGTTAAGTAATTTAGAAATGGTTGTAATTATTTTCAAAAAAACAATTAGTATTTCCAGGAAATTCATCCCATTTTACTGGTTTATGACTGTTTGAACAAAGTGTTTGAAAATGATTATACTTCTTTTTAAGTAATATTATGATTAAATTGAACTGGAAATACATTTAGTACTAAAATTATGAAATAATATTAAGCCAATGTAAGGTTAAGAATATAAAAATTGATTTTTGTTAAAGGTTAACTTGGTTTGAACAAGTCCGCCCTGAAAACACCAAATTAAAAACAGGGTTGAGAGAAACAGCTTTTGAGCAGCGAAATTTTGAGCAGCCAGCTTTTGAGCAGCCAGCTTTTGAGCAGCGAGCTTTTGAGCAGCAAGTTTTTGAGCAGTGAGTTTTTGAGTAGTGAGTTTTTGAGTAGTGAGTTTTTGAGCAGTGTGTTTTTTGAGCAATGTGCTTTTGAGCTTCTGAGCTGTGAGATGTGAGCTTGTGAGGTATGTGCTTGTTATGTGCACTAATCTCAACATTCAACAACTGATTAAACAGTGCATTAACTCGCCTTTGTTTTTCCTGACCTAATCTTAAACGTTTTATCCAAATCACCAGATCTCACAAAATTGAGATCGCTTAGAAAATCAAAATTCACATTCCATAACCTCTTTCTTTGGTCCTCCTCAATTGTCGCTGAGCTTTCACTCAGTGATGAAGTCCACACTTCCTTGACTAAACCTTATATATATACATATATATATATATTATTGATGCCTAAACATACTCATATATGT
>JARUHE010315713.1:0-20300 GCA_031471125.1 Archaeomysis grebnitzkii | reverse complement strand
CACACACACACACACACACACACACACACACACACACACACACACACACACACACAACTACTGCTCAAATTTAATGAAATCTACAACCAAATTTATTTTGTTTCATCACTAAAGGAAGACAAAAGTCAAAAACAGATTAGAAAAATGATTCACCTGTTTCATAAAACCAATCACATGTACATACATTGAAATATCATAGATTTTTGCCAATATCAACAGACAGCCTAATGGTATGTCCTATCTTTCAAGGCTACAAAGGTGAATTACGATATTTAAGTGCTAACAATAACAAACATGATACTATAAATGAAGTGACCATACATGAACAAACATGCATTGAAGTTAAACTTGGGTGTTTTGTTGGATGTATGTATAGTGAAAAATTATGGTTTGAAATTGTAGTTATGATGAAGAAAATGGCAGCTATATAGCCGATTTTTACTCCTTATGTAATTGCAAAGCCTTATCCATTTTCATCAAGAGAAGATATTTGGCCAGTGCAAATTGAAAATATTATTATTGTGTTGAGGCTGCGCTTAAAGGAGAGACACGAATGCAATGCACTTTTTGAGATGGTGATATGAAAAATATTGCAAAGAGACAAACCTAATAGTGTCATCTCTTTTTAAATAGTATAGTTATATTTGAATTTGTATATATTTAGCTACATATATTGTTAGGAATCGAATATCTAGGTAGTCTGTATGTCGGAAATATATGTTATAGATTAATAAATTCAAATATATGTAATATATTTGAGGTGATCTGAATCACTTGGAGTGGTCTATAAAAATATATATATATATATATTTAAATTAAAAAAATATTTTTTATACTATGGCTTAAGTATTTTGTCTATTTTAATTTAATTTGTTTTACATAAATGTAACCTACATAAAAGGAACCTCTATAAGTGTTTTACTCCTAATCTCTTACAAAGGCATATTTATATAACCTTAAATTTAACCATTTTTTAAATAGTGAAAAACAAGTCAATTTGATAAACAAAATATGAGCTAACTTGTTTTAATGTAAACACACACACTTTTTATGACATAAATTGACAGAACTTTTAATAATATTAGATACACATTTTGGCTTGACAACACTATTAAAATTATTATGTCAAGTGTCAATATTATGAAAATATTTGCTTAAAAATTGAAAAAAACAAGAAAATTAGGTTTGAAAATAACTTGTACTTCATTTGGAGACAAATACACACGTTTTTATGACATATTTCAATGTAGAAATGATCAGAAAATATTTTAGTTCATTTTTTTGTAAAACTTTCGGCCAAAGTGTCAACATTTTTTTAAAACTTCGTTTCTATAATTATTTGTATGTCTACATCAAAACCATTAGTATATTGTGAGTCTTTCTGATTAGTTTGATATAATTTTACCCATATACAGTATATAGAAAAAAAGTTACATCCTTCGGGCAGAAATGACCTTGTCCATAACTTTTGAACCGTTGGTCAAAATTAAATTTTTTCGGAGAAATTTAATTATTTGAGCAAAAGTAACCTATGGGCCAATTTCCAGCAAAGTCGAAGAGCCGAGGGTGCTCTTTTTCATTTCTTGGGCCGATTTATCTTGGAATTACCATAGTATTAATGAAGAAGAATGAAGAACTATTAATAACCACAACCTGTACTAAATACGCAAGATTGATTTTCTTCATTTAGTTCTATTTAAGATAAAAACGTTTTCTCAATTAGTTGTTTTTATAATAAATGTATAGAAAAGTGTATTTATTTTCACTTTTTGGCTTTACCTTTATAGGAAAACCAAATTTAATTTGCTTTAATTCTCGTTTGTATTACAACTTACAAGATGGATAATCTATTTCGGTAAGCAAACTGAAAAAAAGTTAAAACACTGAACAAATAACGAACAAATACAAATAATCAAACACTTTTTTCAAAAGAAGATCCAACTGCGCTTAAAAAAGATTAGAATGACCTTTAAATAAAAAGTGCTTGTATTAAATAAAATTATAACAAAAGAACTGTCCGGAAGTACAAATATTTTAGTAGGTCTTAAATAACTGTAAAATGGATATAATAAATATCGATTTTATAAGGTTTGATATATACTTATTAAAATAATTAGAGCTTTACAAGAAACAACTTACACGAATATCAGATAATCTAAAAACAAAAAAACAAAAAAGATTTGAGAGATACTTGATCAAATTGTATTTAGTTCAATAATGATTTTTAATTAAGATCAATGCAATACTCTATTAAAATAAATATATTTATAAAAAGTCACATGGTTGTGTGACTTTGTATGCCTAATTTCAAATTAATTTTTTTTGATTTTGTATACATGACTAAAGATTTCGTTTATCTTACTTGATTTTGTTAAAGATTGTTAAAAAAAGCTGAAGAAGGTGGGTTGCTTTCTGAAATGTACTTTGTTTATTTTTAATGAAATACAAATATTTTTTTAGATCACGGAAATTACCTTTTTTATCTTCAGGAAGCTAGTAATTTAAATTTTAAAAGTTATTATATTTATAAATGTTTGGTTGCCGTATAATTAGCTTACGTATTTGAAGCTATAATAACAATTCTAGTTAATTCGATTTAAAAAAAATAGTATGAAGTTAAAAAAAATATTTATCCAAATAGCTTAATACGCCTGGAAGTTCCCAGCTATTAGACTATGAATGGGAAAATAAATTGAAAAAAAGATGTAAAAATTACTATTAAATGATATTTTCGGATATTTATTATTTATGAAATATCTTAAACCTTCGTTTTATTCAGGGAAAAATTTGAATAAAATTGGATTATAATATGAATATTAGACTTTGAGTAATAATGGATCGGTTTCTTACCTTTTGTCTTAAAATTTACATTTTCCTTAAAACCAAAATTTAGAAAATGTATCATCTTAATTAAAAGTATTTTTTTACAATCATTGCAACTCTTATTTGATTGCTTTTGTGTTGCTGAACATCTGAATGTATGTGTAAAAATAAATGTAAACTTTATAAAAAAAATTTCAGATATTTTTCGCTATGAGAACGTTTATATTAATTTACTCATATACTATGTTAGCCACTTTTCATTTAAACTTGAAAATTTAATTTAATTTTAATATTTGTATTTCGAGAGGTAACTCTTCAAAAGCAGAGTTATATCCATATACACTGAAAACACTTGACTCATTTTTATTTTTTAGATAGTTAAAATTGAGTTCATTAAATTGATTAACCTTTGTTAACATTGCACATTTTTTTGTTGATTTAATCAATTTTATTGTGATTCAATCAAAATTTGATCACATTGTACCAATCCAATCCAATTTTCATTTAATGACAATACAGTTTATGGAATAAAAAATAACTGCAATGTTAACAAAGACTGGTCAAGTTGATGATATCAATTTTTATTATTGCAGACATAAAAATTAGTCAAGTGTTTTCACTGTAATAAAGGTGGAAATATTTGATTAATTTGCCATACATTGATGTGATAAAATTGTACAATTTATTATATATACAGCACGATAAGTTTCTACACATTAAAAGCTGTGTTTGTCTGTTTAAAAAGTTTCTAAAACTGTAAAATTTTCTAATAAAATTCTATATATTAATATATGAACACTTTTGTTACATTTCTTTTCCATAAAATTATTCCTGAAAATTTTTGACTAATCATGAACTTCATGATAAATTGGCCAAATCATGAAATGTCTATTCTTTTAAAAAAGTATATTTTTTAGGGAAACAGTCCTTCATGAATTCTACCTTAGAATCTCCTGTTCTTTCATTTAATTTAAATAAACTTTCTCTTTCTCTAAACCTTAAAATAAAAATCTCAGTTAACCATGATTTTCAAATTTTGATGAAATGTATGTTTTAATACGTGAACATTGATTTAAGAACAAACATCTTTAGTGATACCAGTGTAGAATTTTTTATGTTCTTTATTTTCATTTAAACATTTCTGTAAAACTAATATTTTTTAATTATTTTGAAAAATAAATCAAAATTTTGGTAGAGTCCACAAATCATCCACCGTCTCAGCAACAACAACAACAACAACAACAATCAGAGGTCACCTATTGAAACTGCTTTTTTCAAACACAACTTAATAAATTAATAATACTTTTATCCATACTTTGATAAAACAAAAAGGTGCTATAATTAAAATGTTTAGGTTTTCTTTATTTGTTGTGTGTTTTTTGTTCTTTATGTATTTGTTTGTTTGTATATTTATTTGCTTATATTTTTATATATGTTTTTTTATTATAACTAGTTTCTATTTTTAGTTGTTTGTATATTTGTATTACTTCTTATTTTTTTATTTATTTACTTTGTGTTTGTTTATTTTATTATTCGTTTGTCCTTTAATTGTTTGTCAAGGGTTTGCATTAAATTGTCTGTCCAGGGAACACTGAATTGAAGATCTCTGTTTCTGACGTTCACATCACCTTTTACTTCATTTGTTCTGTTTATTATTTCTCTTTTTACCAATATTTACTTTTTTCTTTTTAATGCTAGAACAAAAAAAAGAACAATTTGTAATTGTTATAAGGAAGATTAGTTTTTAATTTTTCTGTTTTCAATTATGCAAAAGAAATTAAAACATTTTAAAACTACCTATAACTACAATTAAATTCTTTTTTTTTGTTTTAAACTTTAACAAATAAATTAAAGTAATTTATAAATTAAATTACATTTTTTTTCATACAAAATATTATTTCCAGTTTTTCACCAACAAGATGATATGTTTCATTTTTTGTAATGCTGCCTAAAAAGATTGAAATCTTATACAAATGCAAATATGACTAAAAAAAATAAAACTAGATATGATTTATGTTATTTATTCATGCTTTTCAGCACGATATCTACTGTGAATTCATAGCAAAAGGTATTTAAAACTAAAGCAAAAAAAAGATCAAAAAAACGAATTTTTCACCAAAGTTCTAAGTTGTTAAACTATGTTTTAGGTAAAATAAAATATAAAGGTATTTTTGTTGAATAAGTAAGTTTTACTCACATAGTTTCATTGTACTGTACCTATATCTTGCCTAAATATTTTTTTTTGTTATAATTATCCTCGTTATTTCGGAAATAAAGCTAAAAGATAAACTCGCGAATATAAATATTTATGACAACAACATGAAAAGAAAGTAAACAAGTATGACAATTAAATCAGAAAAATGTAAATAAAAATGAAAATATAATCAGCAGAAATTAAATACGTAGGGCAATAATATCAGAAGAAAATAGAAAAATATGACAATAAAGTCGGTAGACAATAAATAAGTATGCCACTGAAATCAGAAAAAAAAGTATGACACTGAAAACGGTAGACAATAAATAAGTATGCCACTAAAGTCAGAAGAAAATAATTAAGTATGACACTATCGTCAGAAGAAAACAATTGAGCACGCCAATGAGATCAGTAGACAATCAATAAGTATGACACTAAAGTCGGAAGAAAATAAATAAGTAAGCCACTGCAATCGGTAGACAATCAATAAGTATGACACTAAAGTCGGAAGAAATTAAATAAGTATGCCACTGAAATCGGTAGACAATCAGTAAGTATGACACTAAAGTCAGATAAAAATAAATAAGTATGCCACTGAAATCGGTTTGAAAAAACAAAAGGCTCCATTTAAAACCTCTTTAAATCTCCCAATCAAGTGGTTTGTGGACTTTTAAAGAGCTAATCCTTTATGTTTACATATTTAATTTAATTTATAGGTTGTGTTTGGTGAATGCTATCATTTTCAATTAATCAACATGTAATTACTTTCAAGTTGTAATATCCATTAAATGATGTTATCAATTACACTAACACAACTGGATGTATATAATTAAGCCACTAATTTGTAATATATTGTGAAAATGCCGTAAGAAACCCCTAAACAAGTAAGATTTTTTAAACACAGCATACGTAAGAGGCAAAAAAAATGGACATTGTTTTATATTTATTAATAACATTTCTTTAATAGTTTGTGTTGTTTTTTTAATAAATTAAGTTTAAAAATCATGTCAAAAGTGTTATTTATTTATTTGTATGAAAAATATTATGAAGACCAAATAGTTTCTATAAAAATGAGAAACCCAAAATATTGTTTTTTAAAATGTACTTTCACAGAAAAACATTTTATTTTCATGTACGATTTCATACAAACAAGATAACCAAATAATCACATAAATAAATTTTGCAAAACTTGTTTCTAATGATTTATTGGAGGGATAAGAAAATAATTACCAACTTAGTAAAGTTATTATTAACAAATATATAGAAATACATAAGGATGTACAATTTTAAAGTTAGGTTTTGGTTTTATTTTGTTCAGATTTTTTCTGGCATTTAATGGGACGTCTATGGTAGAGTTGAGGTTGATTTACTAGAAAGTTATTCCCAGACGTATTTTTAAAATGTCATTTTTGTTTCATTTTTATTTTAATGCCAGTTAGTTTTGTAAGAACTCATATGATATACAATTATTTTATTGTATTTCAAAGTTTTTAAACATAAAATTGTAACAACAAAGTCTACACCGATTAGTTATTCCACTCAAACAATTGAATAATGACGCCATAATATTATTTTCTCTTGAAAGAGATAGGCGAGTTTCTACTTTTTGTTCCGGGTTAACCACAACAAACAAATATGGTCGTATCAATCAGAAGAAAGTAAATGATCATCAGCAATAAATAGAAATATAATGTTTAAGAATGTCAATTAAATCGGAAAGAGAAAGTTGTTTGTGAAAGATAAGGAAAAGATAAGGAAAAGATAAGGAAAAGATAAGGAAATTAGGGAATTAATTCACAAAAGGAATACTTGAGCATGTAAGCTCATTTGCAATTGAATGTATTTCAGTGTTTTTCCACTCTGTTTTCCTACAAATAATTATTTATTGCACAAATTATATATTTACTCACCTTTTTTTAAACTTTTGTAATTCATGTTTATTAGATTATTAGATTGTCTAACATTATGATAATGGTAAAGAAATTAGTATAAACAAATATCACAATCACGTGTAAAAATTCAATAGAATTTATAAAAACATAAAGTTTCTAGGGCCTAGCCATTATCATCTTGCACACTTATCATAAGGGCTAGGCTCTAGAGAGGTTTGTATTTTATAAAAAAAATTATTGAAAATGTTGTGTTTTAATTAATTCAATAAAGAAAATAATTTTTCTTAAACTTACTATTTTCTCATTGAATTGCCTTGTAAGATATTTTGCCAAGATGGGTCTTAAACTTGTTTTTTGTATTGTTTCATGTAAACAAAATATGATTAAATAATAATAAATAAATATTGAAACATATTAGTCTTATTTTTTCATTTACTTTATTTAAATTACAGTATTATTACTTACACATTATATCAAATTATACAAATGAAATAAGAATATTTAAGTAAATGGAAACACAACATTTAATTAACTTATTTGACTCGTTTTCCTCATTTCAGTTCTAACTGCTAGTAAGCATGAACGAAGTTGTTCATTGTCAACATTAAAAGTGGCAGTTCAGTTCATTTTAATTTCGTTTAAGAAATTTTAGAAGTTTATGTAAAAATATAAAATAAATATACACAGTATTACAATGCCCATCTAAGCACTCGTTCACAATATGAAAAATACATTTAGTTGTTTGAAAAAGTTTCAGTCATTGCAAAGGGGAGTTGTGTTGAAATGCAGCAGCTACACTAATTTGTATTATTCTTTTAATTAAACATTCCAGAGAATTGCCAAAAGGTTAACATTCTGAGTAATTTTTAACATTTAGAGAAATACTTAAAAAGTATCTAACTCGAAATGATGGACAATTCAATGATCCTAAGTAATGTTTTGAACTATCAAATAAAAGTAGTTCATTTATTTCAGCTTATTGGGCAAAGTTGCTGGTCAAGGTATACTTTGGATTTAATTAAATATGTACCCTAAAATTTCTACTTTGGAGTTTATTCTATCATCACATTGGTATGTTAACAGTATGTTAATAGTATGGTGATCGACTTTAACACTTTTTGTATGATTGTGTACACAAGTCGTGCATGATTCCGTGTGCAACGTTTGTAAGGTTACCAGAGTAACTTGTTTGGGTGTTCTTCAACACAACACGAACAATGGACATCACAAGCAACGTCGCACTCTTCTCAATTTTATAGAAACAAATCTTCCACAATTTTTATGATGAGAGGAAAATTTATCTGGTTGATTGGTTCATATAAGTAAGTCATGGTTGGTATTGCCTTCAATTCTTTAACAATATTTTTCAGAGGGACTAAACTCGGTTAAAATTAGTATTGAAAACAAGTCTTCATTTGTGTGAAATGGTCCTTATAAAACTTCTAAAATATTTCAAATATTCTTAGAAATTATTTCTTAACATGATTTGTTGTGAATGAAAAACAAAGTTCATTTTAATATTGTACATATCGTTTCGTAAATTTATTTGACTACATATTGAAAAGAGGAAATTGTTGTACTCCTACAGAAAAAATGTTATATTTTTAATACATCTAAAAACTTTAAAAATAGTAATAAATAATGAATGTACGCACTTAGATATTTTTTTCAAACGATAACAAAACAAGCAAATAATATGAAAGTGTTTTACGATGCTTGAAAAAGCTTAACGTAGTATTATATTTGTTTAAAAATGAATTATGTTTACATTTTTTAAATGCAAAACAATTTAATAAATTTATAAAAAACATTTTGAACGGAAAAACATGTCAACTTGTTTCAAATGAAATATGATGTTTTTTATTTATTCTTACCCATTTTTTGTAGCATGAAGCTATTTGTAAATTTTATAAATATAATTTGCTGTATATACTGTGCAGCTAAGTACTTAAATTTATGTTTACTTATGCGTTGAGCTTATAAAATAAAATAATTTTATTGCTTTACAAACGTGTTTTGCTTCCTCTTGAACTATTGGTTAATTCTATAAGTTTCTCTTTATAATTATAATTTCATAGTTGTGTAATTATAGGTTAAACATACAAAATAATACGTAATAGTTGAGGAAATTGTATATGCTTACTAAATAGGTTAGATTGAATAATGAAACAATGTCTCTTTGCGTGCTTAAATAGGATACTCCTCATGCTTTGCTTATACTGTGTTATAAAGTGAAAAACCCGCCACTTAATTATTATTATATTATTATATTGTTATTATTATATTATATTATATTATTATGTTGTTATTATTATATTATATTATATTATTATATTGTTATTATTATATTATATTATATTATTATATTGTTATTATTATATTATTATATTGTTATCATTATAATATATTATATTATTATTATTAAATTATATCATGTTATTATTATTATATTATTGTTAAAAACTATTAATATATTATAATGTTTATCATAAACTATATTTTAGAATAGTTCAAATGCATACAAACAATCTACATTTCATTTAGTTCCCAAGCGCAAAAAAAGTTATTTCACAAGCCTTTAAATCAAATTTTAAATAAAGATAAAACATCAGAGAATATATAAAGTTAGAAAATTCAGTTAAGGAAGGATACAATAATGCATTTTTAAAATTTTATGCTATTCATATAAAATAAGTTTTTTTTTCAAAATAAATTATAACATTAAGCTGGCTTATTTGATAATGAAAATAATTATGATTAGAAACTATATTGGTAATGAAAAATAGAAATAAGATTACAATTATGATCGGTTTACAATATGATAAAACGCTTGGCTCAAACAACGCAAACAAAAACTAAACAAAACAAAGACCAAAGAATTACTTAAAAGTATATGTAATACAACATAGAAGCCATGCCAGCCACAGTATTTTACAGTTATCATATTACACTGACAGTAAAAAGTCATACATCAAGAAAGTAAGCCTAAACATATACGTAAATCTTAAAATAGCATATAGTTATAGTTAGTGTTGAAGAATGGTTTATATTATCAGTATACATTATGTTTGCTAATTGTAATAGTTATAGTTAGTGTTGAAGAATGGTTTATGTTATCAGTAAACATTATGTTTGCTAATTGTAATAGTTATAGATAGTGTTGAAGAATGGTTTATATTATCAGTAACATTATGTTTGCTAATTGTAAAAGTTATTTGTAAATGCCAGTCTACACATGTTTTTTCAAAGTTTCTTAATTTTGTGAAAGCGTTCATTTTCTGAGCCCCTAGGATGATCGTAAGTTAATCAATGCTAAGGTTCATTATAGCTAGCTTCAGGCAAGCAAACGGAGTGTTTGAGTGCTCCCTCATAGATGAATAAAGCTTATGAAATTTAATTACTTATTCTTCATAAATGTCGTTTGAACTTTTATAAACAACAAGTATTTGTTACAAAACACTTTTCAACGTTACTGACAAACATTTAAAATATAAGAAAAACTTAATAAACAAAACTGTTAAGCTTTGTCGATTGTTCGCTGTCCTCTCTACCCCGAAGGCGAGAAAATGATATTTTTGGGGGTAATGCAAGTAAGTATTATCATCATCAGTTCATTAACCGATCGTGTCTTTGAAACATCAAAGATGAAGTCACCTATTTTTGTTCATCGTGATTACAATAACATCACATCAACGAATTTGAAACAAATCTATAATTTGATATGTTCGGTACAAACCTTAGATAAGATTAGAAATGCAGATAAAAGTAAATCTATTTAATGTTGGAGGAAGTTTTAATCAGGTAAGAAAACTGTTTCATTAGTCAAAGTATCCACCAAATAATTTGATGCAAAGATTCACTTTGATAAGATTGAATGTAAAACCAGAAGTCTTCAAAGAATTCGTTTGGAAGAAGTCATTTTTAATTTACTGGTTTCAAATTATTTATTCAAACGTAAAAATTTAATTTCAAACAAGTTTATTTTTATATTCAAATTTATTTCAAGTGTGTTTCTTTCTAAGATCAACATATTTTTATATGATCTTAAATAATACAAATTATAAAAGCTATTAATTTACTTTTAAGCACTCAATTATAATTATACCTTCAACAAACATACGTGTCCGTAGATTGATATGTGTCTTTGAAAAAAAACGCTTTTTTAATGATCTATGATTTTTGGTGTCCTTGGAGCGGTATATAATTTGTGGACTTTACCGAAATGTTGCCATTTTTCAATATAATGAAAAATAATTGTTTTACAGAAAACCGTGCTTAAATGAAAATAAAGAACATAATGGTTACGCTCGGATGCAGATGTGTAAACGTGCATCTAAAACTAGAAACCATCTAGTAATTGCATCGAAAGCTAGAAAAAATCTAGTGCTACATTTTGTATTGCATCCGTTTTGTACAAACAAATTTTTTCAATTTTCTAGAAACTTCAAGACATGTTTATAAATTGATTTCATGAAATACATGGTGAGTGAAATAAATGTAGTTATTAACTGTTAAATAAGTTTTTAATTCATAGGCCAGCACATTTTTATGAAATGTTATTTATAAGTAAATATATGTATTTGACAACAAAAAATATGAATTAATTAGCTTCATTTTGCGATAACACATAAGTAAAGAAAAAAGCTATCTTGCACAGGCCATCATTCTGAAAGTAGGGTTGGACTAATGGAGACCAAGTTTAAGAGAAAAGTGATCAATTTATTTGCAAAAAGTTATCACAATTAGACTCATGGTTTATTCTATGGCTAAAGCCTACTTTAGATGTGTTAATCAGTTCTAGCAAGTTGCAACACTTAACAAGAAAGTACTATAATATAAACATATATATATATATATATATATATATATGTTACTATATGTTGGGTGGAAAAAACATTCACTAGTCTCATTTTAAATATACTTGTATATAGTTAATATTAACTCTCGAAATGTTATGTAATTCTTAATTCAATGGATGTTGTAACGTTATGATGGAACAAAAATGATTACACGCAAACCAAAATCTTCCAAGCTAGCTCATTGACACAGCTACTGTTGTAAAATTGGTCACACCAATAATCATATCATTTTTCCACAGAGTAGACAATACACAAAATTTTTGTGGCGGAAGTAAAACTCATAAAAACACATTAAAGAAGGACCAGACCTATCCACTGAAAAAATAAAAAGCTAAAACATTAACAGGAAACTTATTTTCTTCTATCTTTATAATGGAACAAAATAAAATTATATGTAACGACCTAGGTCAATATTTAAAAACAATATATTAATTAATCTAAAATGTGCTGAGAAAATTATTCATAAATGTTATGTTTTGAATATAATTAACAAATTCTCTAGTAGGCATATGGTTTTACCTGGCAGCTTTCACTTCCTGTGGATATAGCATAAAATAAAGTGTCCAACCATGTTGGCTTGTCGTATATTCCAACTAGATGCCACACACCTACACTGCAGAAGCCTGTCAGCTAACAATTGTGGTTATCAAAATACTACCAAGTGTATTCTAGTGAATTTTAGGTGACATAACACCCATGGCCGAACGAACGTAAATTAAGAGTTAAAAATATATAAATAATTATATAAATAATTAAATAAATAAAAGTAATACAAATTATTAAGTAATTAACATTTAAAACTTTAAATACTAAATTGAATTTGTGAAACTCCATTACTACATTATACTTAAAATTATATATGTGAATAAACTAACATTATACTAAAAGTCATATATTTGGATAAACTGTGTTCTTATAAATAAACTCTCCATTCCCCGCTGTGTTTACATACCCCTTGCATTTATTGGTTTACTGTGATAAATTTGATTTTAACCCATCTGCACTCCCTGCATTTCGGGATTGTGCAAAATCCTCCTTACATTAAAGGAATCCTATAACAGGACTTACCTACATTCTGGAGCCCAAACAGGGTCTTCCTTACACTATGTATTTATATATATATATATATATACATATACAGTATATATATATATATATATACAGTATATATATATATATATATAAATATATATATATATATACATGTATGTATGAATGTATGTATTTGTATATAGGTATATATGTATATTGAACCACTGGCAGTGGATGAACTTAATAAACCATTCTATTTTAATTTAACTCTTTAAATTTTCATGTGTTTCAGTATACTTCTTAATGACGCGGCGTTAGGAAACGTGGATACAACAAAATTTAGTGATTTAGGTTAGCAAAATAAATTTTGTTTTTCTGTAAAGCTAGTTTCTCCATTTCGTATGTATGATACGAGAAATTTTGCTGCACTAAAAGACAAAAGCCTGTACATTTTTGTGCCTAGCAAACGTACGAAAGTTTCAAGTCAAAAGATGTGGCCGCCATTTTTCAGGTTTTTAGTTTTCGTTTCATAGCCCAGAACTGTAATTCGCATAATACTTTATTGTTTTTTGGTTTCTTCTAAAGAAAATCATATTTACCTGTATTATAACTTTTTTTGCAAATTAATTTTCATAAAGAATTCCTATTAACTGTTATATACCTGCGGGAGGGTCAAATGAGGAATAACTAAGAGGTGTGCTTAAACACTTCAGAGAGTGTCTTGTTAGTAAGTGTCAAACACACCCATTGACACAGATCAACTACAAACGTGTTCTCAACCGACTTTTTCTACGCATCCATCACTTTTCCATGTTCAAAACGTATCACACATTTTCTAATCGTATCGTGATTGGTTAAAACCGCATACATATTTATCGTTAACATTGATTCAATGAAAATCGTAGCACATTGATAAGGAATTGTTTTTGTTTTAACATTTAAGCTATTATAGGTAATGAAAAATGATAAATAAGAACTTTAAACAATAAAAAAAATTAAGCTAAGCTATGTCACTCTACACTTACAGCGTATATCGATCATGATATATTATTCTAGGCTAAACATATTTTGATAACAAATATATGTGTTAATGTATTTATAAAATTTTTGTTATCTTGAATAATGCATTATATTTATAAATAAATGATTTTTAAAATCCCAAATAGGTTTATGTTTTAACACGTTCGCCGCGTATTGTTTTATTTGTTCATCAACCATTCATGTACATAGAAATGATCTAAAAATGTAAATTTATTAACTACTTTTCAGGTTACAGGCCATTTTATAAAACAGACAAATTATTTTTTTGGGCCACTGGTGTACCAATGTGCAAAAGTGGAGTTTCACTGTTGGTACACATGTGGCCCAATACGCGGGGAACGTGTTAATTACATTAGAGTTAGTATTGAAAATAAATCTTGTTGTTCAAAGCGTTTTTTTAATTACCTTAGAGTTAGTATTGAAAAAAAAAATGTTGTTAAAGGGTGCTTTTTAGTTACATTAGAGTTAATATTTAAAATAAATCTTGTTGTTCAAAGGGTGTTTTTTAATTACATTAGAGTTAGTATTGAAAATAAAACTTGTTGTTACAAGGTACTTTTTAGTTACATTAGAGTTAGTATTTAAAAAGAAACCTGTTGTTAAAGGGTGCGTTTTAGTTACAATAGAGTTAATATTGAAAATAAAATTTCTTGTTAAAGGGTATTTTTCAGTCACACTAGATGCTGAAAAGTGTGAATATTTGGAGAAGATGATGGGAATTTAACGGATTTTCTAAGATGAAATAAAAAATGTGAAAATATATATATATATTAAAAATAAATTATATTTATATAAAGTTTTATTTATTATTGATATTTATTTTTTCTAACTTTAAGACTTAATTATGTTTATTGCTTAATGAACTGATATTTTAAGGTAATTTTCAACTATTTAAATCTTATAAAGACAGCTATTAATGAAATTAATTTGAGTTTTTCCTTTTGTAAATTTTATATTTTATTAAAAAAATAAATTATGAAGAATATTTGATTGTCAATGGTAGTTAAGATACAAATAAAACATAAATGAGAAACAAAAAAATATACAAAGTAAAATAAATATAAAAATAAAAATAAAACATTTTTTTTAATATTATCACAAGTATCATTATGAATTCTATAAAATTTTTGTTTTGTAAATAAATAAAAATGTTTGCGCTATTCAAAAGAAGTTCTTTTATGAAATGATGAAAACAATTAATAAAAAAAAGTTAATTAAGTTTAATCTAAATTTTATGAAATGGTAAAAACAATTAATAAAAAAAAAGTTAATTAAGTTTAAACTAAATTTTATGCAACCTCACAAAGGATGAAATAAAATTCTTTTTTGATCTAGTCTTCGCTTTGTTTATTAATTAACATGGAAAATAAATAAATAAAAAATGAAAAAATAGTCTAATCATCTTAACATTAATTGTATACAATCAAAAATAGAACAATACGTTAAACACATTCGCTTTAATCATATATTTTAAATTTCACAACAGTTAATGAAACAAAAATAAAAATAATAAAAAATGAAACATAAATTAAAAATAATAAAAAATGAACCAAAAACAAAAAAATGAACTTCATCATGAATGATAAAAAAAATTTCCAAGAATTCATGACAATTTGTCACAAATATAAGAAAATATTAAAAAAACAAAAAAATAAACTTCTTCACTTAACCCTTTAACGCCTGAATTTTTATCACCCTAAGGTCTACAATACAATGCAGTTTGCATTGAAAATAATCTTACAACCGTCGCTAGTTTGTCCCTACAGGCGTTAAAGGGTCAACCTTATCACTTCTGACACAATATAGTTCGTTAACCCTTTGACACCCAAGTAATTGTTTCATAAATAATAAAACGCATTAAAGTTTGTATTGAAATCATGTCAACAATTTTTTCTCCATTGCTTAAAGGGTTAATAAAAAAGCTGTGAAAATATTTCTTCCCCTTGCCAACCGACCAGGTTGAAGTGGCCCTCGACCAAGCAAAAAATGTCCCCTCTTACCACTCGAATGTGTTTCTATTATTTGTTATCTTTCTTATCTCTTGACCTTTTTTGTTCTGTCTGTTATCTTTCTTATCTCTTAACATTTTATGTTGCGTCTTTTATCTTTTTTATCTCTTGACTTTTTTGTTGTGTCTGTTATCTTTCTTATCTCTCAACCTTTTTTTATTGTGATTGTTATCTTTCTTATATCTTCACTTTTATGTTATCGCTATTATCTTTCTTATATTTTAACCTTTTTTGTTGTGTCTGTTATATTCCTTATCCCTTAAGGTTTTATGTATCTGTTATTTTCCTTATCAATTAACCTTTTTTATTGTGTCTGTTATCTTTATTATCGCCTAACCTTTTTTGTTGTGTATGTTATCTTTCTTATCTATTAATTTTTGTTGTTTAATCTGTTATCTTTCTTATCTCTTAACTTTGTTTGGTATGACTTTTATCTTTATTATCTCTTGACTTTTTGTTGTCCCTGTTATCTTTCTTACATCTACACCTTTTTTGTTGTGTCTGTTATCTTTATTATCGCTTGACTTTTTTGTTGTGCCTGTTATATGTCTTATCTCTTAACATTTTTTGTTGTGTCTGTTATCTTTTTTTATCTCTTAGCTTTTTTGTTATGGCTATTATCTTTCTTATCTTTTTTGTTGTGTCTGTTATATTTCTTATCGGTTTTCTTTTTTTAGTCTGTTATCTTTCTTATCTTTTAAACTTTTTTGTTGTGTCTGTTATCTCTCTTATCTCCTAATTATTTTGTATGTATGTTATCTTTTTTAGCTCTTAGCCTTTTTGTTATTTCTTTTATATTTCTTATACCTTAACCTTTTTGTTATATGTGTTATCAGTGTTATCTGTGAGCCTTTTTTGTTATAGATATTTATTGTGCTTTTATATTGTATTTCATTTTTGCTATCTCTCTTTTAGGGTAAGTTGCAGAAATGCGTCCACCTATCAAACAAATTATAATAACTCCCTTCAAAATTTGTTAAAGTTTGTAAACAGTATACTGTTAGAAGCTACCCACGATTTTTGATGAACTATTGGTAATATAAACACTCAAACCCTAATGTGTTATAATATACAGTAGGTTCGTTCGAACCATAAGTGAACGCATTTCGCGGATGGACGCATTTTAGCGACTTGCCAAATTTCTTATCTTGAAACTTTTTGTTTTCTTTCTTATCTATGTACGTTTTTGTTATTTTCTTATCTATGAATGTTTTTGTTATCTTTCTTATCTATGAACGTTTTTGTTATCTCGTTTATGTTTCTTATATTTGAATCTTCAAATGTCTTAAGGTTATTGAATGTCAGCCATTTTTGTTTGATAAGTCCCAGGTTAATCAACCAACCTTATACAAATAAAAGAGAAATATAAATATTTTTGATTATTTATTTTATAATATTTGGCAACAACCATTAAAAAATTGTAATTGTAAAATTTTCTAGCAAAAAGGACTTTTTTTCTTGAACAATGGTGCATTTGCAACTGAAAAACCAAATGGGACTAGCCCTACAAACATGAAAATAATAAAAATGATAGCAATAATAATGGTAATAATAATAATAATAATAATAGTAATATTAGTTATAATAATAATAATAATAATAATAATAATAACAATAATAATAATCGGGCACATAATATATAATTTCTTATATAGTTTATTAACAATTTACTGTATAAGTGTTTAAGATTTAAAGAAAAAATTTACATATTTTAAACAATATTATAATGTCAGTTTAATAAAAAAGAGAAAACAAACAATTATTTTCGTAAAAACTGTGCAATTTATATGTAAATATAAAATTTAATTTAATCTGGGAAAAAAGAAAACAATTTATATTGACGCTTCATATTTTTATTCAATTATTTTTTAAACATTTGCATAAGAACTCATTTATTCAGCTTAGTTCCTATTTTAACGGAAACGAAAGGCACCGCTCTATAAGTTACTCTTGATTGTTGTTGTTGTTGTTGTTAGAGTTATTGTTTTTTAATTTACAGCAATAATTATTTAACATAATGAAAGATTTGTGCATTATGGATGCTCCATCTTAAATACAATTTTCTGTAAACTTATTTTTTTTGGTGAAATAACTACATTTTTTATTGACTTGTTGAATTCAGAGCAATTATTTATAATTTATTTGAGCTATGGTAATTGTAATAACTTTTACAATCAAAGTACTTTGCTTTTTTTAAACTAACTAACTTTTTCATTGCTGATCTTATAACATCGATGATGATAATCATAATAACGATAATAATTAAAATATTAATAATAATATTAATTATAATGATAATAATATTCTAAGAACGGTTATACACAAAAAAATTAGAGCTAGACGAAAATACAATAAAATGTTCGTTGAATTGAAAAAAAGTTTTAATGATGAGAAATTGCTAAGAATAAGTTATTAGAGTTTCTTATGAACTATCGGTGGCACAAGTATCTGACATTTTTCAAATCGAAAAATAAGAATAATGAAGTTATTAATTATTAATTTTTGTTGTAAATTCCATGTTGTGAAAATAAATATTATCTTTCCACAGTATGAAATGTACAACAAAAAATAATAATTTATAACTTCATTATTCTTATTTTTCTATTTGAAAAATGTCCGATACTTTTGCCGCCGATGGTACCATCAGTACCACAATAATCGCATACTTTTCAAATAGAAAAACAAGAACAATGAAGTTATACGCTATTTTTTTGTTGTAAATTCCATGCTGTGAAAAACTACTCTAGATTTTTTATTTTGCTGGTATTATGCTGTCGATGGTATCGTCACATGCACATCAATCTAGAACTGCATGCATAACATTTATTTGCTAAGATTTTGACTAAACCTGAACTAAAGACATCTAATCGAATATCTTATTGTAATTTATAGTAAATAGATGAAATTTAAGAAGAATGTTCGATCAACTAAATAATAAATAAAAATATAGACATATTTGAATTGAAGACAAATTCATTAGAGATTACACATTGATGTGCCTATGACGGTGTAATTGTGTTTTATGTCATCATATCACATTACAGTTTTTTATAAAAAAAAACCCGGGACGTTACAATTCTTGGAGGAGTATTATTAGCAGAGATCTTGATTGTTGTTGTTAGGGACTTAACAACTTTTGTTTTTAAGAAGTAAACTAAACATTTTTTTTATTTGTTACTTTAAAGGAACAGGTTTTTAACAAAAAATTAAGATGCATTCATTAATAAAAAATCTTATTAAGAAATTATTTTAATAAAACTTGAATTTATAGAAATAACTTCGTTTTATGGAGGTTATGGACTTGCTTTTATACCAATGATTTTTAGATTATTCAGCTATAAATAAGCTCATATGGTCTGCATAATGATTTTCTCTCCCAATTAATGTAAAAGCATTTGCTAATAAAAATATCTAACCAAATAAGACTACAATGGAGCTGAAAATAAAAGAGACAATAAATAATATCATATTTATATTTTTACACTTCAAGCAATTGGAATATTATTATTTTGAACTTCAATTTTTTTATGATTGTTTTGTTTTAGGTTTAAAGTTTATTCAGTGTGACAAAAATAATTTTTTCATGTTTAGTATTTCATTACATGGTCAATAAGTCTTGCATGTGGTACGACAGTTACCGTATTTATGGTAACGAAACCAACATATTGCGATACCTAAGTCGTGCTCTCGACCTAACTTTTCTTGAGCTAGATCAATTTTTCGTCATCCAGCATCAACATATGTCATGTTTTGATCAACTTCTTTGGATCCTACTACAAGAAAAGTTGACCTTGGATCAATAAAAGTTGGTCTAGCTCATGAAAAAATTGGGTCAAGAGCACGTCTTTAATTATGGTACGATTACAGCACACATCATAAATCAGTTTTGAATGTTTGTTTGTTGGTGAATTAAAATAGATACAGCAAATTAAATAAAATTTACAAATTGTCCCATTTTTTAAAATTTAATATTCATCAACATCATATTTTTAATTTAAGCTTCTCCATTACATAATGCAATAAGATATATAAGGATTATTAATTCAAACTTATTCTGCAGTCCACCATATATATATAATTTGTAAAACTAAATTCCTAGTTTCTTAAGCATAAAAAAGTTTATTTCCACAATATAAAAAATGTTTTTTTTTCATTAAAAATAATAAAATAAAAGTACGTTTCAGGGGGCGACCCACCTTCTTCAGATTTTTTAAAAATGTTTAGCAAAATCAAGTAATAAGAACAAAATCCTGTAAGAATGTATACAAAACCACAAAAATTAATTCGAAGTCATGCATACAAAGTCACAAAATCATGTTATGTCTGGGTTATTGAAATGTTGTTGTATGCCTACAGGATTTTGTTCTTATTACTTGATTTTGTTAAACGATTTTTAAAAAGCTGAAGAAGATGGGTCCCCCCGAATCATACTTTCTTTTTATTGTTTTTA
>JARUHE010315702.1:0-11752 GCA_031471125.1 Archaeomysis grebnitzkii | reverse complement strand
TATTAAATATAATAACAATAATAATATTAATGTCAATACTAATGTTATGACACAATTAACAATACTAATCATATTAATAATATTAAATATAATAACAATAATAATATTAATGTCAATACTAATGTTATGACACAATTAACAATACTAATCATATTAACAATATTAAATATATGAACAATAATACTATTAATTTTAATGTAAATGTTAATCTTATGAAACAATTAACAATACTAATCATATTAACAATATTAAATATTTTAACAATAATAATATTAATGTTATGATACAATTAACAATACTAACCATATTAACAATAATAATACTAGTTTTAATGTCAATGTTAATAGTATGACACAATTAACAATACTAATCATATTAACAATATTAAATATATTAACAATAATAATACTAGTTTTAATGTCAAAGTTAATAGTATGATACAATTAACAATACTAATCATATTAACAATATTAAATATATTAACAATAATAATGTTAAATTTAATGTTATGATACAATTAACATCAGGTGGTTTTGTGGCCGAAATTTTGATAGCGAAATGTTTATTTGATTGGACATCGAAATGTTGGTCACGTTAGACTTAAGGTTGAAATTAAGATCTCTTCATTCGATAAATTCTTTCGCGAGGAATAAAACCTTTTTAGCAAAGTTCAAGGAATTGAAACCTATTAAATGTCTATCTATGATTGCATTTATTTAGTTATAATATAATATATAATATATATAATATTCTATATATAATATATAGTATATATATATATAATATATGTATGACAATATTTATTTAGTTATAATATAATATATAATATATAGTTTATATATATAATATTCTATATATAATATATAGTATATATATATATATATATATATATAGTATATATATATATATATATATTCTATATATATAAAATATGTATGACAACATTTATTTAGTTATAATATAAATGATGGAAATATTACAAGAAACTATATTGTATTTTGAAATATTGAAATATTTTTGGATCGTACGTGTTTCAATGTATTTAAAAGTGATTATTTATGTAATCAATATGACTCATCAAGTAAAGCATTCTATAATTTTAGAAACTTTTTCAGAATAAACTTTTATTTTTATTTCATTTTAATTTAACTGCACACCGTTACATATTACGACCGAAAAGTAAAGTATTTTGTTGAAGATATATTTGGAGAGTGTGGGTCTTTCATTTTTTTAGTTTATGTTGTGAATGTTGTTATTTGGGCTGTTGTCTTGTGCAATGTTTATGTTGTTTATGTTGTTTATGTTGTTTATGTTGTTTATGTTGTTTATGTTGTTTATGTTGTTTATGTTTATGTTGTGAATGTTGTTATTTGGGTTGTTGTCTTGTGCAATGTTTATGTTGTTTATGTTGTTTATGTTGTTTATGTTGTTTATGTTGTTTATGTTTGTTGTGAATGTTGTTTCGCTTGATGAGTTATGGACTTTTTGCGTCTCGGTTGCGTGTATTTTTTCGCAACCTTAATTATCCAACCACTCACTGAGCTTCTCATCTCCTGCACTGCCGGTCATAGGAAGGAAAAGCTAATAGCTAGGCTCTTGAGCCTTACTAAGGTAAATTACAAACGCCTAAAGTACAAGACTTGCTGGACAGTCAATTTGGTTCATATCTTCAAAATAAATCCTAACCTAACAAACAGTAACTTGAGATCAAAAATATGAACATAATGAAATTACATTCAATTGAAAGATTTATGACGAGTGAATGTTTCTACAACTTGTATTTTTTTGTGTCTCTGTGATTCTTTAGATTGAAATATGAATCGACAATAGCACAAGTGAAGTAAGCTCCATGTTATTTGAATGTGGCTTACCTCATTTGCCATATTTTCAATCTATATACAATAACCAGTTTTTTATCATATTCATAACTAATTTAAAATTCATCTTTTGAATATAGTTAGGTTGGTGTACAATTTAGACTGTACAGTCCTCGACAGCTGGAAAATTAATTAAAAAATTCAATAAACTCTTAAAATAAAATTGAAAATGTATTATAAATTTTGCTTATTTATTTATTTTTTCTATTACGAGAACCAACAAAAAAAGGTTTAAATTTGTATTATTACATAATTATTTATTGCTTGGGACTGTTGTTTTTTGAGCAATAGTACGAGCTAATCATGGAAGTAAGTTTCTGTGGAACTCAATATTAGTTACGAGGTCGTATAACTTCCTACAAGGCTCGAAGAAATTTGTGTTCTTCAATTATTAGAATATAATTCAAGTATGTTTGTTTGTTCGATGAAAGAATTGTATTTGCAGTTGACGGTAATGTACTGTTTATTTTAGGGTTTGGTTAGGATTGGTTTTGTCTATTTTGGCTTACTACTTTTGTTGAGGCTTTTGAATTTTTTCTCAACATTAGATGCCTAAGCCGTGTTTTCAATCACATTTTTTGTTCACGGAAAAAGTTAATCGAATCAACAAAATGTGCGGTTAAAATCATGACGTTAGTTAGGTAAGCAAGAGCTCATTCTTTTTTTTAAAATTAGATTTCGTAACCTATTGTAAGTCTAGTATTGTGGGCAAGATCTAGATAACGTCGTTTCCAGTTTACCTTAAACTTGAGCAAACTCTGTAAGGGAGAGCCTTGTAGTTGAAAACTACTTCACATTTAAAGACGAAACATTAAAACAAAAATGATCACTACAATATAACTCCTGCGCTATGAACTATTGGATGTTTCATAACTCAAGAGTAGAACAACAAATTTTTAATCAAAAAGCAGAGAAAAAATGTTTTGCAATTTGTTAAACGTTGCTATGGGAACGCAATTTTTAGATGAAATATATCTTGCGTTGCATCTGCATTAACCTAATAACCATTTTCCTGTTGATGCATTTACGTAACCGCGTTAATGAAAGTAAATAATCTTTCACGCTCATGTGTCCATGTATTGTACATGTCAAAATGGTTGTTTTTAATACAAACGTCAATGTAATTTATCCCTTATGGAAGTGTTTATTTGGGATAACCCGGTGGGAAACCTAGTATTTTTAATTATTGTTCGAGAGTTAAAAATAAGTTGATCATTGGCCAGCAACAAACCTAAACTAAACGTTATTGAAACGTTGAATATGGGTTTGTTCTGCTATGGTTATAAGATCTAATGTTGTTAAAACATTAGTTTAACTTTGCTGTAAGCTAGTTATAAAAACGATGTTTCAGAATCGTTAAATGTTTTTTGGTTGAAACAACATTATTTAAGAAACGTTCATATGACGTTATAATAACATTAGCTAGACGTTTAACTATCGCTGGCTTCGATATTAACTCCAATAAGAAAGGTTTTACAAAACACAACGTTGTGTAAATGTTACAAAAGTTGTGAAATTACGTTGTGGCATTACAATGTTCATTGAGAAAGAGTTAAACATTATATATATCAGTAAAAAGCGAAAGGTTAAAGATTAATTATAAAAAATTATTTCCATTATAATGTGATTTAATGAATATTGTTTCAATTTATATTTTGTATTTCATTTTCCCCTCAAAGGCTTTTTTATGAAAACATTTTTAATTCTTTGAGTTGTCTGCTAAATGGAAGTTTTAATATTGCATAATTTCCATAAATGTTGAAAAAATAGACAAAAAACAGAAACATTCATCACGTAAATCGAATGAAATTAATTTGTCAACTTGGACATGATTTCATTATCAGTTGACAAGAATTACTTTTGGCAAGTCTGATCACACTTAACAGAGGGAAAATGTATCTCTCATTTCTTCCATAATATTCGGTCAGATGGGAAAAAGTGGACATATTTATATGTTTGCGTCCATGTATGTTTGAATGTATGTACGTATGTTTAACAAATATGCGTTCTATACGTACGTGTGTGTTTAGTTATATGTGAGCATGTGTGTATAAAAGACTGACATATTCTTCTAACTTGACAACCTTGTTAACAATTTGAAGTACTTGAGTATTGTATTTAAGGAAATAAATCTGGTCAATGAACTCTCTCATCTGACACTTTTCCCAATGGAAGCGAACGTTAATATTTCTCGCAAGACTTTCTGATGGAAACCAACTTTTCTTTCCTTCAAAAGACTTTCTTCGGAAAAGCAAATTTTTCCCCTTGTCAGCCTTTCCAACTAATTAATCATTCGCAAAAAAGAAGATCATCCTTAATTAACTGTCCAACTACTGAATATAAAGACGTATGTCTGTAACCTATGATCATGCTCACGAAGAAGAAGAAGAAAAAGAAGAACAAGAAGGAAAAGAAGAAAAAGACGAAGAAGACAGGGAAGCAAAAGAAAAAGAAGAAGAAGAAGAATGGTGGAGAGATCAGCCTTAATTAATCGTCCATTTGTGACAAACGTGATTTTTGGCGGTAAATTTTGATTTTGTTTCCCCCTTATGACATAATTTCAAGATGGCCGCCGAGGGAAGTGAATCTGTCTGACGTGTCTGTCTGCTTAACAGAAGTCGTTTTATTTGGGTCAGCGTTGTGAGTGTAAATTTATTTCTTTTCAAGTTGCATTTTCACAATTAAATTCAACTTTAATATAAATATTATTTATTTCATACATTGTTACACTTTAGATACTTGGATTATTATTTATTTAATACATGGTTACACTTTAGATACTTGGATTATTATTTATTTAATACATTATTACACTATATATACTT
Organism: Archaeomysis grebnitzkii; assembly: GCA_031471125.1. NCBI lineage: Eukaryota > Metazoa > Arthropoda > Malacostraca > Mysida > Mysidae > Archaeomysis > Archaeomysis grebnitzkii. The sequence continues at coordinate 7,050 of JARUHE010315702.1, read as the reverse complement.
GGATTATTATTTATTTAATACATTGTTACACTTTAGATACTCGGATTATTGTTTATTTAATACATTGTTACACTTCAGATGCTTGGATTATTATTTATTCATTTCATTGTTACACTGTATATACTTGGATTATTATTTATTTAATACATTATTATACTATATATACTTGGATTATTATTTATTTAATACATTATTACACTATACATACTTGGATTATTATTTATTTAATACATTGTTACACTTTAAATACTTGAATTATTATTTATTTAATACATTATTACACTATATATACTTGGATTATTAATTGTTTAATACTTTGTTACACTTTATATACTTGGATTATTATTTATTTATTACATTCTTGCACTTTTGATACTTGCATTATTATTTATTTACAACATTGTTGCATTTTAGATACTTGGATTATTATTTATTTACAACATTGTTACCCTTTAGATACTTGGATTATTATTTATTTAATACATTGTTACATTTTAGATACTTGGATTATTATTTATTTAATACATTGTTACACTTTATACACTAGGATTATTGTTGCTGAAAGAAAAACTTCTATAACTGATCTCTGATTGTTGAGGTGGCGGATGGTTTGTAGACTCTTAACAAAATTTTGTCTTTTTTCAAAATAAAAACAACAACAAAAGTAACTTTACAGAAAAGTTTGCTCAAAAGAAATAAAGAACAAAAAATTATACACTGGATTTTTTTTGTGAAATCAGTGTTTACTTTTTAAAAACTAAATTTTATAGGAAAGTTTAAATTCATGGTTAACCACAATTTTTATTTTAAGGTTTAGAGAGAATTTTATTTGAAACAAATGAAAGAAAAGTGTTAATATACTAGTGTATATAATTATATTTAACAATTACACAAAATTAGAAACTTTTTGAATTTACATATATATTTTTTAATGCGTAGCATTTACTCGTGCTTGTTTAATACCCGTATTAAACATGTTTTAAATACTAACATTTTCACTATTCATTATACTGAGAGTGAAAGAGCGTTCGTTCATGTCAATTAGTTAGTATTTTTAAATTTATTTAAATTTTGAAACATTATTATAAAAAAGATATATTTTTTTGCTTCAAGTGAAAAGATTGAAATGGATTTAGGTTATTACCTAAGTTTAGGTTGTACCTAAATTAAAATGGTTTCAGGTTATTTACGTTATTACATTAATATAATACATTTATTGTAATATAGACACTCATTCTTTTATCAATTAGTTTTTTATCTTTGAAAATATTTAAAAAATGCACAGACCTACACTTTAAAATTTCACCACAAACATTTCTAAAATATTTTTTTTAACTATATTTAATGATAATAATAATGTTTAATAATAATGTTTAATAACATATAATAATGTTTAATAATAATGTTTCATAATCCTTAATAATTATGATGTTTCATACTATTTAAAGAATAATATTTAATAATATATTACAATAATAACTAATATTTAATAACATATAATAATAAAAATAATAATGTTTAATATCATTTAATAATAAAGATAATGATAATACTAATAATAATAATAATGTTTCATAACATTAAATAATAATAATATTATTTAATAACATACACCATTAACAATAATGTTTAATAACATTTAACAATATTTAATAATGATAATAATGTTTCATAACACTTAATAATAATGACACTTCATAATGTTTAAAGGATAATATTTAATAATATATAATACTAATAATAATAATAATAATAATAATAAATAATAATAATAATGAAATATAATGAAAATATAATAATAATGATAACATATAACAGCATTTAATAATATTGTTTCATAAAATTAAATAATAATAATAAAAATAATAATAATAATAATAATAATATTTAATAATATATTATAATAATAATAATCTTTAATAACATTTAATTATAATAATAACAATGTTTCATAATATTAAATAATAATAACAATAATGATAATACTAAAAATAAGAAAGACTATACAAATAAAGAAAAACAACTATGAAAACATATAATAATAATATATAAATGGATTGACAATAGCACAAGTAATGCAACCCACATTCAAATAACAAACCTTACCTCACTTGTGCTATTGTTGATCCAAATCATAGATGGACAATAGTACAAGTAATGCAACCCACATTCAAATAACATAAACCTTACCTCACTTGTGCTATTGTTGATCCAAATCATAGATGGACAATAGCACAAGTAAGGCAACCCACATTCAAATAACATAAACCTTACCTCACTTGTACTATTTTCAAAATAAATGATTGAAGGTAATCAACGAGAAAATGTTGCTTTCCAGATATTTAATTTGCGTTCATCTTAATTCCACTTCTTGGTTACATTCGGGTCTGATTCTTAAGAAGAAATAATTGATCAGCTTCTTAAATTACTTGGAATGATTAAGTAAATAAGTTGTAGGCGTTGTCTTTGGTGCCTTGGCAATTGTATGTTTAATATAATGCATTATGAATTATTGTCATAATGGCTGGAAATAAAGTCAAGTTAATATTATTGTAATCATTCCTTGCCCTCGTGCATGGGGGTTGGGTTAGCACACCTGACCAGCAATTCATAAGTCCCATTCGATTTAGTTCCTTGCTCGACCCAATTGATGCAAACAAGCGGTTACAACAACACCTGTGAGTTATTGTATTATTAAATTTTAGTTTATTGATAAATGTAAATATTTGTTTCGGAAGGTCATTGACTTCAATCTTCTGGTCTAAAAGAAGAGTTTCTTGGCATAGACACCAAACCAAGACGTTGTGGTATAGTGAATTGCAACCAAAGTTTTAAGATTACAAACTATTTTGTCATCAACTATAACTTTCTTGAAACCCACATTATAAATGTTAGCGATTATTCGATCAAAATAAAATTAAAATAAAATAAATTTTCCCAAATGTTTTGAAATGTTTTTGCATGGACATTCAACTTGAATTTGAGGAAATGTCTGCAATGAATAATTCATTTCGCTGGCGATTCACGATGAGTATATTTAAATTTATATTAATTGAGAAAAATAAAAACTTTGTGGTTAAGGTTTAACTTTTTTAAGGCATTAGAAATACTTTTTGTTCTCCAATACTAACTGAAAACACTTGACTAACTTGTATGTCTAAGGTAGTCAAAATGACTAACATTTGTTAACAGTGCACTCTTTTTTGTTGATTTAATCAACTTTCTTGTGATTTAATCATTCAAATCTTTTTTTCAATAAATGTAAACCGTTTAAAAAGGTTAGCCAATTATTGGTGTCAATTTTGACTATTTTCGACATAAAAGTTAATCAAATATTTTAAGCGCTGAGTAAATTTTTTAAATTAATAAAATTGTATTCTGATTTATTGTGATTTTCAAAATTTGAAATAACGTCTTTTTTTTACTTTACAACTTTATAAAAACTTTAAAAGAACTTTATAAAAAGTGTCAACTCTAATTTTTTTATTTTGAGCAGAAGTGCCAAACTTTGACATTATTTGACAGTTTTTGTCAACTTTAAAAGACAAAGATTTAATTCGGTTCAGTGACGGTGTTTTGAATAATTTTTTTTTACATTCATGGAAATATATATACACATATATATATATATATATATATATGTATGTATATATAGGTATGTATGTATATATAGGTATGTATATATATGTATGTAAATAGATGTATAGCTATTTGTATGTATATGTATATACATGTGAGTATATATGTATACATATGTATGTGTGTATATATGTATGTATGTATATATATGTATGTATGTATATATATGTATGTATATTTGTATATATGTGTATGTATATATATGTATATGTATGTACATGTATGTATGTACATATATCTATGTTTATATATGTCTGTATATATGTATATATATGTGTGTATATATGTATACATCAGGCCTGTGTTTTTGCATTACGCAGGGTAAGCTATGCTTACCCTGGTAAACTATCAAACATCTAATTACAATAAAATGACGGTAAAAAATGTATTTTGAATAATTTCTGAAATATCTTCAAATATATTATTGTTGATGTAAATCCAATTTCTGTTTCACTCTCTATTAAAATTTAGTGGGAGTGACGCAAATTTCGAACACGGCAAATCGTTATTACTGAATTTTTTTTATTAAACCCTTTACATTAATACCTCAAAAACTACCAATCTATACATTATTAAACATACATTGTATTTATACAAATTTGCATAAATCCATTTTATATTGAAGAAAAAATAACTTTTTGGAAAAATACAAGCTTGAAACATATTTGAAATCTGTCTCACGTTGCAGCTGTGCCAAACCTACGGCAGTGTTGCCAAACGTACGAGCAATTTAATATAAAAACCTTGGCAAAATTAAATTTATTTTAACTGTATAATATTTTATTGTTGTAATAAAGAATTAATCATTGTTTTTGTTATTATAAAGTTTAAAATAAAAAATATAAGTTTCTGAAATAGTTTCTTTGAATATTTAAAAATTTACTTACTCTAGGCTTTTCCTTCAAACACGAGCCTGCTATATAGACACCGTTAGTTGAAACAAATAAAAAGAAAGACATGGCCGAAAATATTAGGAAAATAAAGAAAAAACGGAGATATGACCGAGTTTTAAAACTACCAATCTAATCTGACTCTAGATGTCTAGCAAAATGAGAAAAATATATAAATAGCAAGTTTTTTAACAAAAAGATAATGAAGAAATTAAGAAAAATAGAAATATAACTGAGTCGTTAGACACCAACCTAACCTGATTTTCAAGCCTACCAAATTCAGAAATATATCTAAAGAACGAAGTTTTTCTAATGGGAAGCTCCTCAAAAAATAATGACAAAATGCTGTGACCAATATGCAAATTATTATTGCACAAATTTTATGCAACAAGATGTAGGCTATGCGTGGCAACCCATGCGGCATTTCATCAATAAGTAGACCATTTTATATTAACAAAAACGAAAAGTTGTTAATATTGCTATCCCTTAACTTACACATCATTATATGCATACACACGTGTAGATTATTCGGGTATATAAAGTATATATTAGTTAGAAGTACAATGGTTGCGTTTGCTGTTCAATTTGGGCCGATCTGGATCGATCCAGATTCTTTGAATTCAGCGTTATTGCCACGTGTATTTTTATTCGTATTATTATTATTATTATTATTATTATTATTATTATTATTATTATTATTATTATTATTATTATTTTTATTATTATTATTATTGCCACGTGTATTTTTATTCGTATCCACAAGAGACAAAGTGTTGAGCGAAGAATACTTTAATTTGTTGAAAATAATCCTTGTTTTTCCAAACAAACAAGATATGAAGATATTTTATTGTCTTTTCATCTTTTTAAAATTAGTTTATAGAAATGAAGAGTCAAAAAGTTAACTTTTGGTGCGCTTATCTGCAATTATATCAATCAATTTTAATATTTATGAAAACTGTTTGAAAATTACAACATTCATAATAGCTAATAAATTAAAATAAATTAATAAAAAAATAAAATAAAACTACAACATTCATAAAAGTTAATAAAATGAAATAAAACAAATCAAATTAACAATCTTTTAGCAGAAGACACAAAGCTCAAAGAAGATTAAAAATCCAAAACTAATTTGAATAAAAATATATTTTTGTGGAAAAGTCACAAGAAAAACATGTTTTTTTGCAACCCCAACATAGATGTTCATTCAAGTTTAGGCTAGAAATATTTTCCATAAATATAGATTTTTAATAAAACTACCATCAACGTTTCTGAAATTGCAGCAAACGAAGAAGAAGAAAAGATTTACCAAACTCGAGGCTTAAAAGTGAGAAGATCTCGTCAGAAGGATCGTTCTTTAAGGTCTTCCGAGAGTGCAGTTTCCGACCCAAGCGTGAGTCGAGGTATAGATTAGTTCGCAAATAGCGGCGTTGTTGTCGTAGCTTTGTTCGCCAACTTTGAATTGAGGATTTACAGAGACCTGTGAAGATGTTTTAATCATTTATTGCAAGTGCTCAGTAGTGACTGAATTTGTTGGCAAAAGTTACCCGAGTGAGACGTCCAGAGTAGGTTGAATTTTCCTATCAACTTTTGGGTCAGCGGTCGGCTAATGTTTGCTAACTAGTTTATGCGCTGTTGAACGCAGATACTTCAATTTCAAATTCACTCGAAGAAAAAAAGAGCACGAATTTATTAAATTTATAAGAGTTACCAATTGGTAATTGGTTTTAATGTTTTTTTTAATTCATATGTTTATGATACTTTTTTAATTATATAAACTTTGGATTTTTGTTTAAAAGCACGCATTTTAAATGTATTAATAGCTTTTCATAGATTTTTAGCAAAGAAAATAATCCAAATAAACTTGCATTTCTATCTGGCATCACTGCACTATGATAATATTAATTACACTACTGTAATTTTGGCATAATTCAATCATAAGTAAACAAAAATAGGGATTTAATAAGCACAAGATAAACTGACCTTACAAAATATTTTGTTGAATGTTATTGCATTACATTGTTTATTGTAAACAATTGGCTTGTAGATAATCTAAAAATGAATACCTTTAAATATAAATTTTATTTTATATATGAACTGAACATTGTATAAGACAAGCAATATGCAACACAAATTTAAACGGTTTGATTTCATTTATTTTTCGCCACAATTTTGGCTAAAATGGTTTATCAAGGAGATAAACAAACAATTAAGAAGTTTAAAATTAATCTTGTTTTAGGAATAAGGATTTAATATTATTTGTAGTTTTTAAAATACATTTGAAAAATGGTATTCAAGTTTCTTTTAATGATAATGATTTTAGAAATTCTATCTTTTTGCAAATCAATATCATTGAGCGAAAACGAGTTTGTATGCAAAATAAAATAATTCAATATGTTATTTGAAAGTTAATTTGGTAATTTATCACATTTATATAAAATAAATTATTTTTTTTTTTTTTTATTATAGAATATTATACAGCACATTAGCTACAATGGCAAAGAGCGCTGTCGCCAACAGCATC
>JARUHE010315691.1:0-11753 GCA_031471125.1 Archaeomysis grebnitzkii | reverse complement strand
TATATATATGTGTGTGTGTGTGTACGAGTATGTATGCATATATGTATATTGAACTTAATGAACCATTCTATTTTAATTTAATTCTTTTTAAATTTTCATATTTTTTATTATAGTTTTCAAGGACGTTAGGAAACGTTGTTAAAACTAATTAATACTTCATAGCCCAAAGTTGTAATTCGCATAATACTTTATTGTTTTCTGGTTTCTCATATAGAACAAATTATTTAACTGTATTATAATTTTTTGCAAATTAATTTTCATAGAAAATTCTTATTGTGGAGGGATAAATAAGAGGTGTGTCTATAGACTTCTGGGTGTGTCTTGTTGCTAAGTGGACAACAAAATGGGCAGCAACAGCGGCAGCAACAGCAACGATCACACCTAGTAACTGATTCCTTTTTTAAGGGTGAACTCAAAGAAAAAGGGAGTGGATGTGAACGCTACCTGGAGATTAATGTTGCATAAACAAATCTCACTGGCGCCGGTTCGAGTCCGCTCTAAGGCTATATCATTAGGATTTGAACGTGGCTGTTTTCCATTAAAACCTCATATGCTAAGCATACCCCGGCCTGTAGGATGCACTATATGTCGGCTGCATTTATTTAGGGTACACATTACTTGATGTGGGTAGTAATCGGTTAAATATTAAAGCCCAAGTTTTTACTATATTATATTATATTTTCGTTAATATTTTGATTTATAATGTTAACATGTTGCAGTTAGTTACACTTTCATAAAATGAAATAGACTAAATTCATATATTCTAAGAAAATATAACATTAAGGCTTTTTATTTAAAAATATTGAAAGCAAAGTTCGGAAATAAAATCAAAAATGAGAACGGTGAGTGAAAGGAAAAATAAAATGTCATCCCTGCATTCAGGCTTGGCTTGAACTTTAAGATGTAAAGTCAAGATGCTGTTGATGATGTGGTCTCTGGTAACTGTCATTTGATGCATGTCTTGATGCCAGCTAAAATTATTTTTTACACGGGGATGAGAGTTATTCTATTTTACTTTTATTCAACGTTTTGTTTCAACTTTGACATCTTGTTTGTTGTCAATACTTGATTAAAGATGTGTGTCTCTAGCAATGCTGGTCTAATTTACAGTGAATTACAAAATACATTTATCTACCAATCAAAATAAATGTATATGCTTAACTCTGCCTTACCAGTCAATATTTACAGTAGGGTTCCAATTACATGGACTTATTAAACAGTCCATAAACTTCGTATTCCATATAATATGTACTTAACACGGATGGATGAAACATACATGTGACTAAAATATATTTTTAATACCACATCTTTAATATCAAACAATGTAAATAATACTTTTTTAAATGTATTCTATGAAAATAATAATTTCTGAACAAAACAAGAGAAATATTGACTATTTTTTAAAATGACATTAATCATATACTTGTATAGCATTTATTCCGTTATATTATCGGTTTTATCATTCATGTGAATGCTTTCAATTTACATATGTTTGTGAACTAGCACAATCTGGAACAAGAAAACGAGAATTAATCACAAGTCTTAACAACAAAAACATTAACAAACACTACTACAGTGCATACAATTAGATGTTTTTTTTCTTTATTGAAAGTCCATATATTTTGTATTCCATATAAAAGATTGTCCATAAGTTATGTATTCCATTAATTATGTAACCCACATAATTGAAACTCTACTGTAGGGAATGTATAAAGTTGAAAATTAGAATAAAAATTATTGATAAATGATAAAATTGAGGATTTAGAAACTTTAAACGAAATTGTTAATAATTGTAGGAAAACTATTATCATTCATGGTCAGCTCCAGGAGTAAGTCAGTCAGTCGATCAAATAAACTGAAGCCTATGAATAATGCAATTTATTTTTGTTTCTTCCCACGTAAATCTATCATTTCACTTACATTAGGATAGTACGAGAAGAATGATCTAAAATACACTTTGTGCGGGAAACCATAATTCATGCTGCCAGATGTACGAGTTTATGTTTCAGATAAAAAAATATGTTTCCATGATTTAATTTGTTGTATTTGCATTTCATTAAGTTGTAATCGACCAGTTGTAAGGTTTTGGCTATAGTAAATGTTGATAACAAGAAATAAAGAACAAACAAGAATATAATTTGCTTGCAACACAATAATCGAACAATATAAATTGTTTTTCTGATCATAAGTTTGAAATTAAATTGAAAACACAATTTTTGTGGTATTTAAAATGAAAAACAAATGTATTTGTTTGTTCTTATTTGTATTGTAAAACTGTAAAAAAAACGATATTTTATTTACCGACCAGCTTATTTTTATTCATTTGTTGTTTTGTTGTCGGTTTAAACGAAAAAATATTTTTCTTTTTGATCAATTGATTAGATAGAGATAGTATTAGTATGTTTATTGAAATAATTAGATTAGATATTTACTGTAGTTCAAAAGATTTACTGATGTGGTCTAGTTGGTCCAGGAATGATCGGCATTACAATTTGATATGGATTTTTGTAATTATTTTTAATATATTTCATTAAATATTTTTGCAGGAAGGTTCGCGATTGTCCAACCCCAATTTATAAAAGATTATGCTTCCCTTCTGTTTTTTTCCAGGAAGTTGGGTTTTGTTTAGAATGCGCAGGATAATCCAGATTTTGGTGAGGGATGAAGCAAAGGTTAAGTGGGCTAGAATTTTCCCTTTTGGTGGTTCGGAGTGGCTTTGCCAAGCTACAAGGAGACGGTGTAAGCATTTAGTGCTAATCAAAAAACAAGGAACAACCAATAGAATGTATGCTGCTAATCAAAATTAGCGCATAAAAGATAGTTACGTATACAATTGGATAACTATATCCTTGCCACCTAAGTGGTTAGTTTTATTTTGTAATTAAGGAGAGAAAACAAAAATTAAACTTATTACAGACTTAGGTTTGTTTATAAATGGGAACAAATGATTCATGAATACATTATACCCTTCAGAAATTGATTTACTTACTTGTATCATATTTTTGTTACCTTTTATTGTTGATACAATTGTATTATTTTAATCATTTAACAGTAATACAATTCTTTTAATTTATACGGTTTTGTTATAGAGGTTAGAGAGTGATCTCTTTAAATTAGCTAACAAATAATTTGAAGCAATATGTATTTAAAGTTATAGAGTTTGATAAAACTTTAGTTAGCAATAAAATTATTTATAGTCTGTACTTATGAAGGTTAGAGAGTGATAATGCTTAATTAGAAATGTTAGAGCGTGATATCTGTTCAATTAACAATGCAATGATTTTATAATTTTATTTATTAGTGAATTAGAGAGGAATATCTCTCTTAATCAGCATTGTAAAGGATTTATTGTTTTAATTATTACTATTAAAGATTAATATTTCCTCTAATTAGCAATGAAAAGGACTTTATAATTTTAATTATTAATATGAGAGTAATATCTCTTTTAATTTATTAGCAATGAAAATACTTTTGTAATAATTAAAATAATAATAATATACAGACTAATCTTGACTTTGATCAATTTTATATCTAAAGTTATCGCACTGCGTTTTTAATTGCACGCTTTTTAGAGGTGAAATTTAACACTTTAATTTTCAAATTATATTTACCACATTTATTTAGAAACTTGAATTTATATATATTATTTTAATTATGGTATAACTTCAAACACTTTGATTTTCCCAAGATATTGTATTTACTAAATTGTATTGTAAATTTGAATACTTTGGTTTTTATAAAAATTTTTGGAAATTGTTATAATCCCGGTTTGCAAAGGATTGATTGTTTGAATGAAATTAAAGTGGATTAAATCCTTAACTTCATGAATTGTTTTAAGGACGGTCGTTTGGCAGGATCCACTGGAGGTCCGCCTCTTTGTTTCGGCGCTGAGGCAGTGAGAGAGACGAAAAAAGGATGAATGAATCAGAAAGTGGAGGGAAGAGATATAAAGTAGTATGTTTTTAGGGAAAATAAGGAAAATATAAGAAAGAGATAGCGGATAGGGCGTCATTTGAGATAAATTGTTAGACTTAGAGAGATGAGCAGCGTAGATTGGCAAAGACTAGATTTGAGCTGAAGTTTGGGACGGAAGATGTTGTCAGCAAGTGAGGATCGATCGTCGTCTGCAGAAAGGAGGAAACCATGTATTTTGGGAAAAATTGTTTCGGAAAATAATGTTTGAGAGATAAAATACTTTGTCTTCATGCAACAAATATACACATTCATATATTGTACAGAAAAGTCTGTGTGAACGAAAATGAAGAACATAACATTCTACAATGGTATCACTATTTTTTTTTTCTTAAGCCAATAGTTACTTCATAAAAAAACTTGAAATTCATGGTTAACCGAGATTTTTAATTAAAGGTTTAGAGAAAGATTTATTTAAAACAAATGTAGGAACAAAATATTCTCAAGTGGAATACCTGAAGGACCTTTTTCTAAAATTTATGTTTTTTAAATAATAAACATTTCAGGAGTTTTTAGAGTTAGGAAATATATCATCAAACTCATGATTAACCAATTTATTTTGAAGGTTTAGATATATTTTTATTATAAACAAATGAAAGAAAATGGTTAATATAATAATATAAAGAACTGTATTAAAAAACTGAACAGGCTTAGCAACTTTTTTAACATACAAAAACCCAGCTTTTAATGCGTAACATTCACTTGTACTTGTTGTATTTAACAAAAAAAGATCTAACTCACATATTTACAGTAAGTTTAACTAGGTGAAGGAAAGTAAGGCAATCAACTATTTATTTAAACATGCATTAATATAGGTAAAAAATACTTATTTTGATCTAGTAAACCATGTTATTCATACTTAAGACATTATACTGTCTGAGGTGGAGCTAATTTAAGAATTTATTTTATTTTTTAATGAATACTCCAATATTCAATTGACAGTTCACATATGACAGTAATGTATAACCATAGATTAAAGACGTATATAATAATGAATGGATAAAGATGGATACTCGAGTTGCCAGATACTTCCACAAAAAAATGGTGCCAGATACTTCAATAAAATGTATTTATCTATGTAATTTCAATGTAATTTTTCTTTTTTCTTGGGAATAATTTTTCATTTACTAAATCATTTAATACTTATTTTTAAATGTTTTTTTTTCGTATAACTTATATATATAATATAATCACGTATAAACGTTTGGTTTACAATATTTAATATATTTAATGACACAATATTGTTTTGCTGTTGGTTATAGGCGTACAAAATCAAGCGATTTACATTGGCTTCTACGGGAAATATCTTGAAAGAGACATTTATAAGTCTCGACCCAAATTTGCAGTCTCAAACAGTCGTTCAAAATATTTTCCGTTGAGGCCAATGTGAATCGTCTGCTTGTGTTAGCCCATAAATCAATAATAAGACAATATTTTGAAATGAAATATATTCAATATTGTAAAACAAACGCTTAAACGTAATTATGTATACGTTTTATACAAAAAATAACATTTAAAATATAAGTATTAAATGATTTATTAAAAGAAAAACTCTTCTCAAGAAGAAAAAATGACATTCAAATCGCATAGATACATACATTATAATAAGGTATCTGGCACTATTTTTGCTGAAAGTTACTGGCAACTTGAGTTGTAATTATTAAAAGTACATTGGAACTACATAGAGATATACATAATATTGAAGTGTATGACGTCTTTTTTGTGGTGGGGGCCAAGACATTCAAGTTGAGCATCTATACGTCTTTGATGTAAAGTATAACTCATTATTATTTACTTGAATTTATAAATTGAACATTTAAGTAATAGTGTAAAACATTTAACCCAACACTTTCTTTGGTTTATCTAGCTATCTTCATCAGGTTTTCAATTAATTAATTGCCATTGCTTACAATTTAAGCAGTAACCTCAACCGACTTTAAAAAAAAAATCAATTCACTTTTTTGAATTCAAAACGTATCACATATTCAAATCGTATCACAACGAGTTAAAAAACATGATTATTCGCCCTTATTTCAGTACATTTCAGTACTTAACAACGTTTGAATCAAAAGTTAAATTAAATTTTGGATTTACCTTTACAAGTCGATCCAGTTGAAGAAATAAGGAGAACCGCCATTTTATTTCACTTTTTCAAATTACTCATGATTAAAAATAGCAAATATATATTTAGAATGAATGATTTATTGTATAAAACTAAGACAAACATATTGTTTTACCGGTAGGTTATATAAAAAAACTATTTCACCGTTTTTATAGATATTTATACGCAGGTTGTCTAAAAAAATTTTCTTCATGAAATAAACACAACATTTTAGATACTGCTTCGTAGCAAAGCCACGAAGGTTGCTAAAAAGTTCGAAAATTTCAGGTTAAAGTTGATTTAATTCTTGAATTCAGTTTTTGGCAGCATCTAGAAAAATAATAGCTATCATTGTTTTTAACAAAACTTGTTGTATCTAGGCCTATCAAGCTTATTTGGCATTTATAGACTTTTGCTTTGGTAAATGTTTCAAATAAAGGCACGTTCTCAAACAAACTCTTCGAACAACTCAAAAGGAGCAGACCGTAAAGTGTTGTTAAGAAATAAGAGGTTCCCATTGGTTGATCGTTCGTTTCAATTTTCAACATGTAAAAAGTGATAAATACTTTAACATTGCATTATTTTAAAAAATCGTTTTAGAACCCAGACAGCATTTATACACTGTGCTGGATCCGTTCTTGTTCTGGCAAATATGGCTGACCATCGTATCTGGCCCAAATCTATTTGCCAATTTTCAAATGAAACATGTGTTCCAACTATGGCTCAATTCCGGTCGCCAGATCCAGGTTGGTTTATATTTGCACAACGGATCTGGGCCGTATCTGTTTGCCGGTATTCAGCCATAATGTCGTTGTGTTTTCCGGAATAGAACCGTAGTATGGCATTTGTTCAATCATATTCACCGGTTTTGAGCCGTACACATACCAGATCAGCCATATTGAAACCAGTATCAAGCCATATCTCAGCCACATTGAAAACAGTGTTGGGCCTACTTTCGGCTAGTTTGTATCCAGATTGCAAACTGTGTTGGCCTACTTTCGGCCAGCTTTGAACGCCATTATTTTCGCATCACAATCAGTGGTGGACCATACCTTAGCCAGTTGTATTCTCCATTAAACTAGTTAGATACAGCAATCGTAGCCCATACCTAAACTATATTATAACCAGACTTGGTAACATCCATAATATTTTAAGGAATTTAAAGTACAGTATACCAAATATAAACAATGGTGACGTGACTTTCAATGCACAGTTATGTTTCCTACTCAAGGCTTGACATTGGAATATTAATCCATTCTTCAACTGGTATTTAAACGAAGAAGAAGAAAAAGTTACCTAAGTTTTCTATGAATGTTTATTGCAATAAATGTTTATGCAAATATACAACTAGGGCATCATGGTTTTGAATGAAATGATGATATTTAAAAATAAAGTAGGAACTTCAATTAATTCACAGAAGAATAATGCAAACAAATAACCCAAATAAAAAGCAAGTGCTGCACCAAAGTTTGGACTATATATGGTTACACGGCTTAAATATGGACTAACATTGCAATATCAACTAATTTAATGTTAAGTGAAGCTATTTTTGCAATTTTGCTACAAACTGGCCCAATGCAGGGCCAACACTGTTTGCAAGCTGGCTAAGATATGGATCGACACTGGTATCAGTAATAGCTGATCTGGCATGAGTATGGCTAATATGGTTGCCAGTGGCCAAGGTACGGCACTATTGAGGCAAAAGTACGGCTGAAGACCAGCAACATGATATGGCCCAGATACGGGCCGTTATGCAAATATTAGCTGGGCAGGAACTAGGCCATATTGGCAGATGGATCTGGACCAAGTATGGCCCATATTGACTTTGCTGTCAGGAAAATTAATATATTTCACTAGATTGCAACTTTTGCAAATTAATTTGGCCTATATTATTGTCACCTTTGATACGACTGGAAAACCTTCGACTGGTACATTTTTCATCATTGCCATTTAAAAGCTTATTTGTAATTTATAAAATCATTTGTTTGTAAATATTGTAGATATATATAGGTCTAATTTGTTATTCAAGAGAATTGTTATTTTATAAATATATTATATAAACGTAATTGTTATAAAAAAATGTAGCCTAAATGTGAAAATATTGATACAATTTGAATTCAAACAAGCGAATGTCAGCATCAAATGTCCCTTCAGTCCTATGGGAAGATTTTGTTCTTCTAGAGACGGTAACTCTTCACTTCTAGGTATCTACGAAATGATGTCTTCATCAGATGTCATGGGAGTCCAATACGAAGACTTGGTTGTTATAACGAAGAGGACTCTTCACTTCTAGATATCTACGAGATGATGTCAGCATCAAATATCCCTCCAGTCCATATAAACCTTAATTATCTTCATCTTTACCCATATTTGTATCAGCCAGTTTCAATTACTGTACCATCTTAATAATAAAATCAAGAATAATAAAAATGCGTTTAACTCATATGTTTGTACGGCAGCTTCGTTAACAATTAGGACATCAGTTAGCCTTTGGTTCGTTCATCTTGATGGAATAGTTCTTCTTATTGAAGGATGAAGTCATTGAAGAGCCTCCGTTGTTTGAAGAACCGAATCCTTCCATTCGACTTTTGTGTCCGTTTATCTGTTTTTGAATATTTTCTTCTTCACAAGAAAACCTAGTTTTTCTCAAAATATTGGAACACCATTTTTCATTTAACGTAAGCACAGTGCTTAAGCATATATTAATGCAATTTAAGCCATGTTAGACTTTTTGAAAGTTGTTTTAGGAATTGTTCGAAAATACATTGAACATATGATAATTCCGCATGCATACATTAAACATACGAGTATGAGAAATGTTCGAATTCTTAAGAAAATGGTGGTTTGAAATAATACTTTTATAAAATATTTTTTCTACTAGAATTTAAGGTAAAACTAATTGCAACTCGCAATATACAACTGTGTTGATAGTTTACTTTTGCTTTCGAAAGTTTTGAATCTTTAATAATACAATTTTATTTAAAAAGTGAAGAAATTAAATTTTAGTGCTAAATGTATTCGTACTTTGGGGCAGTACTCTACATTTTTCACTTTTTCATACCTGACCATAGGTTTGGCCCAGACTCTATAGTGCACATACCATTGTTTCATAGAGTTACGCCATATTCGTAAGTAACTTTCATAAAACAAAACATAATACAAATTTTTGATCATTTTTGTAATTATTTAGTTAGATCTTCGCTTTTAGTTTTCTATATGCAATATGAAAGCTATTAAAAAGTTATACCAATATTCAAGCCAATATATTTACTACTGAAAAGCTTTTAAGAATACTTTATAAATTTAAGAAAATAAAATAAAAAATGTATCTTTGACAAACATTATCAAAAAAAGGGAAAACCCATAAATATGTCAGACTCGGAATGTAAAAAACGCGGGAAATTCTCCCAATAAACGCGGGTAATTTCAAGGCAAACAGTTGATAAGTTATGGATCTTGGAAGGGGCAAGAGTGCCAAAATGACACCAATGAGACGTCAATGACTTCGATTTCATAGATGATGATATCATACAAACTTATTTTACAATGTTTTGAATTTTGAAATCTTTATTTAACTATTAGTATTTTAATTTTGGTTACTTTAATTATTTAAGCTAAAATACCCAATAAATAACTTCATACATAATACAATACAGAATAATATTACGTTTTTATTCATTTTTTTATTAGTTGCTTCAGATTGTTTTGGGATAATGAAAACTTTTCATTTTAATTTGTTTTTCTCATAAAGCGTATTAATGAAAAAACTTTGTATAATTTACAATTATTATTTTTTTTATCTTTGTTATTATTATTTTTATTAATACTATTAGCATTATTTTTATTATAATTATCAAATGCAAATGTTTGCTTTGTTGAAATGTTAAATCATAAAACAACATTGAAACTGTTGCAAATGGCATTTGTAGTGATGGTGAAAAAATCGTTAGAACCGGATATCATCTGTTGTAATTCTAATTATAACAGCGATTTAAATTTTACAATATATTTAATAGAACAATTTAATGAAAGTAAAATAAGTCTAATATTTTTTTCAAGTCTAGTGTAAATTTAACGAATAAGAATACTGTAACTAATCAGATACATTTGTAAAATATATTTTAAAGTATAACATAATATATAACAAGTAAGATGTACTGTACAATATTTGTACGATATATTATAGGATACAACTAGTAAGATATACTGTGAAAATACTATAATATATACAACTTACAATAAACAAGATGTTCAGTAAGGTGTACTGTAAAAAATATACTGTAAGATACAATTCATATACACTGGAGAACATACTTCAAGATATATTTTAAAATACATCGTAAGACATACTGAACAATACAACGATTAGCATATATTGTAACTAATAAGGTGTTTTGTAAGACACACTGTAATACACGATCAATCTTTACTGTAAGCAATAAGGTACATTATAAAATATACGAACAATATATACTGTAAATAATAAGATACATTGTAAGATATACTATAAGCTATACTGTAAGATACAACAAGTAACATATGCTGTATGATATATTGTATACTATACTGTAAGATAAAACAAATACACTGGGAATTATACTCTTTAAGATATACTGTAATACACTTTGTTAAGATATACTATAATATTCAACAAGTAAGATTTTTTAGGCCGGAACTATGAATGAACTTGCAGGAGCAAAACCAATCCAGCCCATAAGCACGACTAACTGGTAGACAATGTGGGAGTCACATCCACGAAAACCCCTGAGGTCTGGAACAGACATAAGTTTCACTCTGGAGAGCCAAAGACTATATGTATACACCCAGAGATGGGCACAAACGAAATCCAATACTGTTAAGAAATGTCTAGAATTAACCTTACTCTTAAAACTTTAAATAAATTAAATTAAGATTAAAATCAAGCCCAATTTGATGTTCAATAGGAGAAGCACGAACCGCTTTATCCAACCTAAAAACACATTGTCCACTCAAAATCAAAACACAAATTAAGATTAAAATGTAAGTCAAGCAGCAATCACAATTCTATGATCAATAGCATGATTGTTCGATTGATAAATAAACAGGTCAATGCCCAGCCCTGCATTCTGGGGTGTTAAGCAAAATTCATAGCTTGAGCACGAACCGCTATATCCACACTAAAATCAGCCTGTCCACTCGATTAAAATATTTTATTTAATGAAATACCAACATTTTTTTTATTAAATTAAAAATATTTTATTTATTTATGTACAACTAATATGTTTTATTGATCAGCTTAAAAATGTTGTCCTTATTCTCTTTTTAACATATCAGTGTTATAAAAATAAAGATGTTCACTTTAATATTTAATATTTGACTTTTCAATAATAGTAATTGTGTAGGCTCAAAAAATCGTGAACAAGTTATACGTATATGTAAAACAAAGGAAAGAGATGACGTACGTCAACATTCATCCAATGCGACAGAATCTCCTTCAAACATTTTGTAGGTTCAGAAGAATCGTAAACAAAATTATATAAGTATGGAAAGGAAGGAGAAGGCTCACAATGGCAATTCACTCTGGTCAGCAATAGTTTCTGATTTGGCGGGCATTTATGTGAAGGCAATTTTAAAGTGCTGCCCTCAGCCGTCCAGGGGTCGCTCTTCAAACCACATGAACAATGAAGCCTTCATTGTTCAT
>JARUHE010315680.1:0-11754 GCA_031471125.1 Archaeomysis grebnitzkii | reverse complement strand
TATTTTATTTTAAATAAACCACTACATTATATTTTATTTTAAATAAACCACTACATTATATTTTATTTTAAATAAACACTACATTATATTTTATTTTAAATAAACCACTTCATTATATTTTATTTTAAATAAACCACAACATTATATTTTATTTTATATAAACCACTACATTATCTTTTATTTTAAATAAACTACTACATTATATTATATTTTAAATAAACTACTACATTATATTTCATTTTAAATAAACCACTACATTTTATTTTATTTAAAATAAACCACAACATTATATTTTATTTAAAATAAACCACTACATTACATTTGATTTTAAATAAACCACTACATTATATGTTATTTAAAATAAACCACTATTCTGTGAACGGAAAGAGTTTGCAGGGAAACATTTATATGCATCTTGTGAAAACTGACTGTGCAAATCATTTGACATTTTATATGCCTTTCTACTGACTATATACCATAGTTTATCTGTCATATATTTAACATATTATGCACTTTTCAGATAGTTAGAGCAGTTTGAGTAGTTTATCAGCCATTTTAGTGAACCGATAGAGTTTGCAAATGTAAGACAAATGGCGAAAGGAGTCCAATTAACACCAGAAGAAACGAAGAAAATCTTGAATTTGCTTGAAAAGGGCGAAAGTACATGCTCTATAGCTAAAATCCTGAAACGAGATCGTCGCACTATTAAGAAGTTTGTGAAAGAAGGCGGTGTCTACCGAAAATCAACAACCAAGTTCAAACCAAAAACTTTGTCAGCAAAAGACATTCGGAAGTTGAAGTCTTCATTAATAAAAATGCAACAAGTGAAGCCATCTTCGACGACACAGGACTCACAAATGTACCTAAAACAACTCACAATTGTTATCTTAAAAAGATCGGGAGCGTCAAGAAGATGAATAGTTCACCTCCTCTAACTAAAGTTCCCGTGAAAAGCGCTTGCAATCGGCTGAAAGGTACATGAAACAAAATTTTGCTAACGTGCTTTGGACGGATGAGTGTTGAACAACCTTGGATGGTCCAGACGGCTGGGCGCGTGGCTGGATCTTGAAAGGTCGACCGTCACAGCATCGCATGCGAAGGCAACAAGGTGGTGGCGGTGTTATGTTTTGGGTGGGATTGCTTGGAGACACTCTTGTAGGACCATTCCGAGTTCGAAACGGTGTTAAGATTAATTCCGAGAACTACTGTTCATTTTTAAATGCAATTTTTATACCATGGTATGAACAGCTATCAGACGACAGGAAAGAGTCGTTGGTATTTATGCAAGATAACGCTCCGTCGCATGCGTCAAAGTACTCCAGGTTGTGGTTCAGTGTCCAAAGGCATTGATGGATCAAAGCTCATGGGCTGGCCCGCCAACAGTACCGATTTGAACCCGATTGAGATGTTATGATGCATCATCAAGCGACGAGTTTACGAAAATGGCAAGCAGTATTCGAGCACGATACCTTGTGGATGGCTGTTTGCCAAATTTGCAACAACCTTTCCAAGTAACTTCAAATCTTGTGTCTGACGTTGATAAGAGACTTCTTAAGGTGATAAAGAGGAAGGGAATTCATTGAAGCAAACCCTCATCTTGTTAATTTTTAATTGTTGATGCCTTTTCAGACGTTATAGATGGTAGAAAATATTGAAATGCATATGAACTATGCAAATGTATATTCAAATTGTTTTCTTTATTTTGTTACTGTATGTTTGCCATGTGTTGCATACTGTTTCGGTTCAGTGAAAATATATAATTCTGTATATATTTAATTAAACTCAAAATGTTGACACTATTATTTCTTATTTATCTTTATAATACTTGCTGTAATAAACATATGATACAAGTTTTGTTGTGTTTATTTTCATTCTCGTGAGAACAGAAAATTTTGCATGTGCAAACTCCTTCTGTTCGCAGTGTATGCTTTTTATTTATATATAGGAAAACTAAAGAAAATTTGTTTGACAAAAAAAAACATTTAAACTTGAATAAAGAGCTCTGAATAATAATTCAGAATGCTAAAGGTTGAAGAATTACCTTCGTTCAAAGTTATTTAATTGCAAACTTAATTTTGAAATTGCTAGGGACTAAAGTTTATTTTAAACAACAAATTTCAAGTTTAAAGCTATAAAAACATAAAAGTTTTAAAGGTATTATTGAACACTTTAATGTTATTAATATATAACATTTTCATTGGAGAAGTTTGTTTTAATTGAATTGATTCATATATTACCTCTCTACTGTTGTCCGTAGAATATTAATTAAGTTTTAATTTTCGGCATTAAGATAATATTATGAACTTAAAAGTAAATTAAAGCTATAAATTAGCATTATTTGATGGGTAACTGGTTATTTTAAATTAATCTTAGTTTTGATTTAAATCTTGAACTATCAACAACAGTTGAGATACTATTTTTTACAGACATTAAATATTTATTAGAACACTTTATCTGAATTTTCTTAAATTGTTCATGGTTCACATGGCACGAATTTGGATTAAATTTCGAAAAGTAATTTATCGCAAAACACAAATGAACACAATGTCAACATCATGCTCTAAAAACAAGTCTTGTTCCAACTTTCTTTATATTTAATGGGGAACGCCCCATCATTAAAACCTATAGATGGTCAAAATCTTACACTTTAAAAATTAAAATGTTTTTTTTCATTCAATATATTTTGTCGACATCTCTATATATTAACCCTTTGAGGACCGCTGGTACATATGTGTACCAAAAATTTAATTCATTTATTTTTATTAGATATTCAAGTTCTCGGGAACTAACTAATCACGCATTATAATTTGTATTTATATTTAAATAATATATGTTAGTTCTCGAGAACTTGAATATCTAAAAAAAAGAAATGAATTAAAACTTTTGGTACACACATTCTATAGCAAAAACTAGGGGATAAGAAACATTGCCAGAGTCACTAGCTGGCAATGCCTTTATCTTGTGTTTACGTTAATTTTATCTAAACATGAATCTGATAGCCTTCTTGATTCAACCAGCAAGGTTTTTAGCACAATAAAATCAGTCACATGAAATAGCATTGTCAATTAGTATTTAAATAAATATAATATCGAAAACCTGAAATGCCAGATTTTACTTTTTGGATTTCTAGTGCAAGCTTAGTGAAGGATGTGACCAGAGGCTGGATAATATTTACGCAAGTAATTATCTATAATTACAGGTACTTTCCAACGCTCTTTTGTCTGACTCGCAAACAATGGATTGGTAGGCTAGATCTTGAATATGTTACCTCTCACTCTAAATCATGTGGCGTCACATATTATGCTAGATTTTTTTATGTCGTATGGACAATTGATATATATTTGACCTAAAATTATTGTAATTTTAGTTAGACATGAGACGCATATGAATATGATTATATTTGACTATATTCCCTTAAATATCGATATTTGGAATCTACGTTCATCAATGTTTAAGATTTATCAAGTATAATTTGAGAGTGAAACAATGGGAAGACAAATTATGTCAAAAATAATGTATAAATCTTAAATCTAAAATGTAATATCAATGTATAAATCTTAAATCTAAAATGTATAATCTTAAATCTAAAATGTAGTATTATAATATATGGATTAGTTTAATGTTAGTTAAGAGCTAAATATATTAATTACACTTATAGAAAATATATACACGTGGATGCGGGCATAAATGAACTCAGCCACTGGTCGAAAATGTCTGCCCTTCTAACAATATATATATATGTACTGACAATCTCTTGTATATATATATATATATATATACACCCAAAAAATACACCGAAGGTAAATGTAATGCTATGGTTTTGATAAATATAATGTTTTAATATTGACGAATTTAGTGCGATGATGTTGAATGATGGCCCATATTGCATGGTCTTGGATAATTGTTGTGGTTGACGAAGGATTGAATTGTTTACATAATGAATATCTTGTTTGTATTCATTAATGTTATGCTAAAACATTGAATAAATACAGTTTCGTATTTAATACTAGTTGAGTACCAATTCTTCTTGTAGGTTCATTTACACACATGTGTAAATTCTGATTTTTTTTCAAAATTAAACTTTGTTCAAGGATTGATGGATTGGTAAGGCAACTACGGATGTCTTGGGACAATGACATTGCCCCTCCCCCTACTGATAATTTAGCTGAGGATCATTGCAATGATCTGTTTATTTCCATAAAGTGTATATATTTAACTATTAGCCTACTCTTCTTTCCAATTCATGAATTTTATTTTTTTAAATTATTCACATACTATACTTTATTTTATACGTTTCATTTTGCCAGGGGCACGCTTTACCTTTTAGTTGTAACGTGACATTTTGTATAAAATTAATTAATTTTCTAAAATTTTAAACGGATTTTATTTTAAAGAGCTAAGATCTTAATTAGTTATTTAAATTTGTTGTATTTTTTCATTATATGTTTTGTACGAAAAATTACTAGTTTTAAGTTTCGCTTTTTTGCTTAACATGTGACCATTCCGTTTAATCTGTTATACACCATCCTTCAAAAGAATCATAACAGGTATTAATTTATTAGTTTTTTATTAAGGTTTTCAAGTTTTTAAGTTTCAACATGAAAGTTCGATCGCAAATGTCATAACAGTTTCGGTTTTGGGAATTTGTATTTTTATTTGATTAACTCTTACATTTGTTTTTCATTAAAATTATAAATAAATATTCTTAGAGCTTGAAACAGTTTTAACTTTGCACCCGCTTAGTATGACCAAGAACTTTGGTTGGATATTGTAAATGCTCTAAACATTTTTATTTCAATATTACAATTGTTAAATACAATACTGAGTCATTGTTATTTCACATACTGCAAATAGGACATTTAATTTGAAGTAGTTGATTGCCTACGATTCGATTATTGATATACTTATATTATAGCTATACACTAAATGTTTGGCTTTATTGAAGTTCAAGCTTACCAATTAAAATCCAAAAATGCTATAGAGTGGTGAAAGACAAACAGCAATGCTTGAGTTTGACCATAGATTAAAGACGTATGTTGTAGATGCACCACTCAATGTTATAAGTTTGGACCCAAATAAGCAGGCTTAAACAGTCTTGCAAGATATGTTCCGTAGAAGCCAATGTAAATCGTCTGTTTTTGTAAGCCTATAAATCAATAACAAAATAATATACAAAAATACTAAACTAGCGTTTAAAAGGTTCATCATTCTCCATTGAAAATTCTTGAATTGAGCAACTATATATCTGTAACCTGTGGTTTGACCAACGTTTTAAAAATGGGCAAACTGAAATAATCAACAGAATCATGATAACATAAAACGTGTCACGCTTTTTTAAACTTGTATCATATTTAATAAACATTAAACTACAGTATAAAATGTATTTACGGATACATTTCCTACATACAGTATATTTTCACCAGAAACAAAAGTCAACGCTAGTAGCCAGTTTTGATTGCTGCTGAAGACCCCCTAAGAAAAGAACGTACGCGTACTAGACGTATCTTACGTACCAAACGTACCTGAACGAAATAAGCACGTACTTGGCACGTTGTATCCACAAAAACACTTACATACGTATTTTTCGGATACAAAAACACCAAACCATGACCTATTTTGTGAGAAAACGCACCGGATGTATTTTTTTTACAACGTACGTTTGATACGCGTACGTACGTACAACATATTTCTTCTGGGAGGGGATAGTTATTCACAAATTTGTGAAAAGTAAACTAAACATTTATTAAGTTTAAAATTTCCAACGGCGTTTGCTTAACATACAAGACGTATATATATTGCAAACAACTTCAATTTAATATTTTTCCAAATATTTAATAAGCTTAAACATAATGTATTTGCTAGTATTTGGTAACAATAATTTTTGGATACCTGCAATGGTTTTGTAAGGTTCGGTTCTATACTATAATATAGTTATGTACAGTGAAGATGTAAACTAAATGATACATTAGACTTAAGGTTTTTTTGCATCAATACAGTTTCAGTGTCTACAAAGAAACCTAAATAGTAATTTCGAAAAAAAAAACAGGAACAATACCACATAACTCTAGTTATGTTATGTTAAACAAAAATATATTGTGTTGGTAATTGTATAAGAACAAAATTAATACAGATTATCAAAAAACACAACCAACAATCCCATATGATATAATCAACAAGGTGGCTATTAGAATGACTATAATTATTTAGCACTGCCTCCCTTAACATATTGTGATGCACCGTGACGGCGATGACATTGTATGAATTCTATTCGTCTTTCAACGACGCAACGCGACGGCTTCATCGCTGTTACCATTAAGTAAATAATTTAAATCTTGTTTTTAATAAGAACTAAATATAGAGAAACAATTCTTTCTAGAGAATACTTAATTTTTGAAACTTTGAAAACTATAGAGTCTACGTGTTTTCGACGGCATTTTTTCTTGATTCAAACCAAAATCGTACAGCATTTTGTCAATGTAATTTAAATCAAGAAAAGTTTATTTAAATGAAAAAAAAAGACTTAAATGAAGACAATTTGATTGAAGAAAAGAGAACGTGCGTTCGTGAACACTCCTTTTCGATCATTCGTCGATGGAAATGATCATTATTTAACATGAAATCTGCATTTTTGTGAATAGCAATAAAAATATATAAAGGACTCTTTTGTTACACTGTTGTCATACCTTTCACAATACCAATCTACTTAACCATTGGCCTAGTGATGGTCTACCGTATATTTCCCCAAAATAGGTATGGTGCTTGTGTAAGCCATTTTGAAAAATCTAGTGACTGTAAGGTACCCATGTTGAAGATTCTCTTACAATATAATTTGTACTTTTGAACGGAGTTTTTATTCTCACCTGAAAACATCGGTTGTATCATTCGGTGCTTTCTTCTTCAAGAAGTGAGAATATTTAGTGGACTGTTCAAGACTGCTTTCTCCAAATTTAATAATTATTGCAGTTCATATTTATGATTATTACATAATATTATAACATTATATATAAAAGTATAAGCAAAGCAATTTGTTAAAGAGGTGAAGATACCGGAAAATTATAAAAATGAAGAAAAACAACCTATATTTTGCTATAAATTATGAACAAATATTTTAAATTTTTAATATAAAGTATATGCATTACGTAAACAGCTATTTCATTTGATTTAAATGTTCGAAATCCAAAAGAAAATTTTACATAACCTATGAAAATAGGTCTATTTGAAAAAAAAACTCTGCATACCGCCTGACTGAGCTTTTTCCCGCACGTACATATATGTACGCGCCTTACTTCTTATGTAAAAATAGTCTATTCAAATTGATACAAATTATTTTTTTTATAATTTTTCTGCAAAGATCAACCGATAAATTGATTTTTAAAAACAATAAATAATACATAAGTTTTTGTTCTTACATTGAAGACAAAAACACAGTACGAGAGCCGTATAATCTTTCCATCAATGCAAAATGCCCATATTAGACTGACTTGGAAAAATAGTCAAAATTGCAACACCAACATGAAACAACACTTTTCAGATAGCATTAGCGGTTTTCTATGATATGAACATTGATTCAAGTCTCTATTTTTATTTTACACAAATCTAGAGACATCAAAAAAATTGTTTTTTTCACGTACATATATGTACGTCGGGGAGGTAATGGGTTAAATATTATACAATTAAATGTTAACCAAAAAAATATTATAACATTAAATGTTATACAATTAAATATTACACAGTTAAATACTGTACAATTATGTATTATACAATCTAATGTTGTACAATTAAATAGTATACAATTATATATTATACAATTAAACATTATTCAAATGAATATTATACAATTAAATATTATATAAAGAAATATCATTCAATTAAATGTTAAACAATTAAATACTAAACATTTAAATATGATACAATTAAATAGTAAACAATTAAATACTATACATTAAAACATTTTACAATTAAATGTTATATAACTAAGTAGTATACTATTAAACACTATACAGTTAACTATTATAAAATCAAATTGTATACAATTAAATATTATAAAATTAAATGTTATACAGTTAAATATTATTAAACATTTTGCATGGCCGTATAATTATATTTTTGCTGTGATTTCGCAAGATTGTTTTCATCCTACAAAATTGGGCATTTGTTGAGGGAAACATATTGTACAGTTGCTAAGCCTGCATTGAATGGTGGAACTCGAATAACAAAATGACCAGGTTAATGAATACTATTAGGATATAAAATACATATATAACAAAACAATTAAAAAAAAGACATTCATCAAACATTAAAAGTAGTTAATATTGAAAACATTTTGTGCAAAATAAATCAAATGAGTGTGTAAATAAATTAAAAGAAATGAGATCATAATTGTTCAATAAATATTCAGAATAATTAATAAAGTAATTGACATTATTTATTGTCAGAAAACAAATACACAATATTTGCCTCGCTATTAATAAAATAATAACATTTATTTGAATATAAACTCATATTAAGGCTGCTGGTGTTGGCTTATTATTGTTAAGATTACCAACTGATTTATCATATAATTTATAAACGTCATATTAATAACAATAATAATAAAAATGTAACAATAATGAATTCACAATAGTAATGTAAATTTAGTAACAAGATACAAATATGGTGAAACATTAGTATAATTATATCTTGTAAGAACATTTCAATGTATTTGTATTAAACTTACTTTTTAATTTTTCGTTTCATTGTGTAATTTCTCAAGATTCTATCCAAAAACTTGAAGATTGCTTCATAATTATTTTTTGGAAAGTTAATTAGAGACTCTTTTGTTTAGTTAATAATGCTTGCTCTATTCTTGTTCCTTTTTTTATATTTGAAATGCGACCTACTATTTTTCCATATTTAGTTTGGTTCGCACTACCCTTCACAAGACAAATTTTCCGTCTCGCACTAGAAATACTGCATTTTAGTTATAATCTTGGAGATTTTGAGTTCAATTAGGTCTGATTCTTGACTATGTGCTTCCAGGGTAAACACCAAGACTTCGAACATTCCAGCAACAGTTACTTTATCATCTCCTATTTCTTCAGTGGTGTTCAGATTCAGCAAGTGTTCTTCCCATTACCCAGTCCATACAAGCCAGGATATGACCCTATCTCACTCGAATGAAGTTTAGCAGGAAAAGTGCAAATACCTTACCAAGGACACTTATAATCAATCGTGCAACCATCGAGTCATGCCGTCACCTCCTACCTTAAGCAAAACCACAAAGACACGGAAGGCTCCTACAGACTTTCTATTTATCAGTCCAGAATCCACTCTATAAACACATTGTATGGAAAGGCGGACCCTCACCTATGGGAGGATCAAGCAGGAACTTTGTACATACATTCAATGTAGTCGGTTCGTTGACTTCTGCACCTCCTCTCTGCCCACCACAGCAGTACCATCATTTTTCAGCTGTTTATACATTTCAAGAGTTGGTAAGATGCATAAAAGCTTTAGCGACTGGAGGCAGGATAAAAGTCATTCCTATTGACAGTTTTCACAGCCTCTCAGCTGAAGCACTCTTTGGATATGACCCTGTTGTGTCTAATCAGTTATCTCGGCAACAATATTTTCCACCTCAATCTCGCAGTACAACTTTGGTGGATGGATAATAAGGTTACCTGAGATATAGAAGAGCTCCAAAAATGCAATGACCAGTATCCCAGGTTTCCTCTTTGAAATGTTCCCACTCAGTTGCCACATCCTTCAAAGTTTGGAGTGCCCCTTTAAAGATTATTGACCTCCATTGAAAACTCATTTTGGCAATCGAGGTCCTGCAGCTTCTCAAGGTTAATGTTCTACATGAATTCAAATATAACCACAACGCCAAAACGGCAAGAAACTCCATGGGTATTGGCGAGAACATGCTCGATCTCCTTTCTCATACAACCTGTGTTGTAGTACCAGGTCCGTCCTTTGGAACCCATCAAATAGAAGTTAGGTTTAAATATTGATAATACTGAGTAGCAAGTTGATTGGATATAGGAATAACACCTGAAGTTGTATGCACAATTTCATACAACAATTTCATCATTTTGTTTCTCTTAGAAATCCGAAAAAAATTTACCTTCAGAGTTCAAAGAATAAAACTTGATGTTTCAAAAAACACTGGTCTGCATGAAAATCTGCCCTGACACCATTCCTGTTGATTCTTATGTAGAATGACCTCCTGAATCCTACAGTTTTCGGAATATCCCCCTCCCCCCATTTTTATCACTTTTCGATAAGAATTATTTTAGATGTAAAGAATAATACATAAATAAGATAAGTATTATTTGCTGCTTGCTTTCATTTTGTACTCTGGAGGTAGAAGAAGGTAGATCTTCGGGGGAAGGGAGATTTTCCCCTTAAAATTGTAAAGAAACTTAAAAATATATCGATTTATCTGTTTTTTCGTAATTTTTTCACTTATTTTTTACACATTCCAGCTTCCAGCCCCCCTTGTCCTCCCCAAAAACACCCCCATATGATAAAAATATATAGCAACAATATATAGCGACAATAATTCTAATATATAGCAACAATGATAAAATATATAACAACAGCTCGGAAGATGTATTGTACCAGGTTGGCGCTCTTAATACCTCGCGCGCACAGGTTTGAATAGGAATTGTTTTAGCTGTAAAGAATAAAAAATGATAAATGTAAAAAGTACAATACAAAATTTAAAGAATAATAATAATAATAATGATAATAATAATAATAATAATAATAATAATAATAATGATAATAATTGAATGATCTTATCAGGGATTTTGAGTTACCTAAGAGTAAATTTCAATTTCTTGGATCTCGACTTCAGCTGTGGAATCGCTCTTAGAAAAGGGCGAAAAAATATATTCTTACAGGATCAGGCTGTCAACCTTGAAATTACTTTTTTGGAAGATGAAGGCTTAGTGTTCTGCCCTTATTCAAGTGCATTGATGGTAGAGCTGAAGATGCCATGTGACCGAGACAAATGGAGACTGTTTATAGACTCATCAAAGGCAAGCTTGAAAGTTGTCCTGTTAGCACTTGGGAATGAGATGCCATTCAGTCCCGGTTGAATACTATGTAGATATGTAAAAGGCGTACGAAAACATCAGCCGAATCCTTGATAAAATCAGTTATCATGATTATAACTGGAAAGTTTGACCAGACCTAAAAGTTGTGGCTCAACTCACGGGTCTGCAATCAGGCTTTACAAAATACTGATGCTTCCTATATGAATGGGACAGCCGATTCCGAGATAAAAATTACATTGTACGGAACTGGCCTCTGCGAGAAAGTTTTACTCCCAGTCAGAAAAATGTCGCTCACAATCCTCTGGTTCCGAAGAAAAATATTTACTTGCCGCTTTTGCACATCAAACTCGAAGTGATCAAACAGTTTATGAAAGCAATGGACAAGACAAGTAATGCATTTCAGTTTTTGGAAACTAAATTTCCTCGTCTTAGTGAGGCTAAAATCAAGGTAGGAGTTTTTGTGGGCCACCAGATTAAACAACTTTTCCAAGATTCGACGTTTAATGAACACCTGAATCGAAACAAAAAGAGATTGGCTAGCATTCCAAAACTTTTGTGATAACTTTTTGGGTAACAACAAAAGCGATGATGATGTTGCTCATATCGAGGAATTGCTGTCAGCGTACAAGGCCATGGGGTGTAACATGTTTCTTAAAGTGCATTTCCTTCACTCCCACCTGGACTTCTTCCCTGAAAATTTAGGAACAGTTTC
>JARUHE010315669.1:0-11756 GCA_031471125.1 Archaeomysis grebnitzkii | reverse complement strand
ATATATAACACATATATCACACTAAAACAGTCATGTTAATACAATAAACCAAATAAATGTATTTTAATCAACAAAAAAAACTGTGAGATAACTTTCAGTAGTCAAGTTCTCAACAATAAAAGAGCCAGCTAGTTAGATCCATCCATGCCATTTAAAACAAACTAATGGCCGTGGAATTGTGTTTTCATTTTTAGATTTCAAAGGCAGACAAATTAAGTGAACTTGATTTTTACTCAATTTTCAATAACACAAACACAACAATTTTCAAATACATCAAAAGTAATAAAAATAGATTTGATTATTCAAACATTTAATGGATAAATACTTTTATTTTATTAATATAATGGAATAGAAAATAATGGAAATAAATCTATTGAAACTCACTTTGGCAACTTTCATAGAAAAATGAACTAATGCCTAACTAAACAAGAATATATGTATATATATATATATATCTTCATAAAATAGTTTTTGGGACATTGTAACAATTCGACCTGAAATTCCTACACGTCTGCAAATCTCACAATTTTTTTCCAAAAATTTTTAACAACACTACATCTCGTTCAATTAAAATTAGACATGAATAAAAGTTAAGGAATTTAGGTATATCCCCGAAATTTTCCCTTTAGACCTATCTAAAGTAATTTTTATTTTTCCTGATAGAGTCTTAAACCAATAAGGAAATAAATTTGTTAAATTTCAAACTAGCTATTTTTAAACTCAATATTTTCAATATTTTCTCAATTATGAAAACATGAACAATATCCCTTCTAATTTCAAAATATTCAATCCTAATAATATCCCTGACTATATGATTAGGTAAAAAAGATAAATTAATTAAATATAGATCATATTATATTAGCATCATATTGTCCACAAATTTTTCTATAGCTTCAATTCCTACAAAACAATTTGCCATATTTTACAAAAGCCGAGACAAAAATTTAGCAAAATATCCTGAAATAACAGTTTTCCGATCAGACAAAGACACCGGAGTAGTCATATTAAATAAAGCAAAATTTAACTCTGCCATGTTAACAATTCTCAATGACAGCACGAAGTTCAAACATTTAGAAAATGCTGACACATTACAGACAACACTTAGAACATAAAATAAGATAACTAGACTCCTACGCAAATTAAAGACAAACGAAATAGTATCGGACAATCTATACCAGCAATTATATGCCAAAGGTTCTTCACCAGGATTAATATATGGCCTCCCAAAAACGTACAGACCTAACCATCCATTACGACCTATTCTTTCAGCTTGCAACACTCCAAACTATAACTTAGCCAATAATCTTGTTGAATTTTTGAGTCCATACACCACTAATATATACACAGTCAAAAATAGTTACGACTTCGCCCAAATAATCAACAATGTATCATCAGAATGTAAAATTATGTGTAGTTTCAACATAGCTAGTTTATTCACAAAGATTCATCTAAATGAAACAATCAATATCTGTTTAGACTTAATATTTTGTAATGACATCACTAATTTCCATGGTTTTAATAGAGAAGAATTCAAAACATTACTCAAATTAGCAACGAAATCATCATATTTCCTTTTTGATAATAACATGTATTTACAAATAGACGGAATGGCTATGGGATCTCCCCTAGGACCCACGTTTGCTAACATCTTCATGTACTATAACGAACACAAATGGTCTCTGATTGCCCACTTGATATCAAACCAAATTTATACTTAAGATATGTGGACGATACCTTCTTGTTCTTCCCCAACACCCAAGACCCAAACAATTTTCTAAATTATTTATATTCAAAACATCCGAGCATACAATTTACTACTGAATCCGAACAGGACAATGCACTTCCTTTTCTGGACATTACCATAAAAAAATCCTTTCCTAATTTCAGCACCAGTATTTATAGAAAATCAACTTTCACAGGCGTATGCATGACTTTTTTCAGTAACACCCCACAGTGTGGGGCCCACACAAATACAAGATTTCCTGCATCAAAACACTTCTATACAGAGCTTACAATTTGTGTTCAACTTATACCAGTTTGGACTTGGAAATATAATTTGTATTTATACTTTACATTTCAAATAAATACCCGCCTTATTTAATTTTCTCGCAAATAAGAAATTTCCTAAAAAATATAGTTCCATAAACTTCACCCCATTTTTGTTCCCAAACAAACCGTATACCTAAAAATCCCTTTCATTGCCTATGCCACACACAAAATAACGACAGAAGTTAACGATTCTATCATGAACGCATTTCCACAACGAGATGTAAATTTAATCTCCGTTAACTCAGTCTCGATTGGCATCCTATTCAAGCAAAAACATCGCTTGCCATAACCTTTGCGCTCTTCCATTGCTTACTCGTACTCTTCGAACTGTGATTCAGTTTACTACATTGGAAGTCCTGCCAGACAGCTGCAATGTAGAATGAATGAACACAAAAGTGTTTCGTTTAGGATAAAAATTCCATTAAGCAAACCAATGTTTTCCTCAATCCGTGAACATTGCGCTAAAACCAATATACTGTAGACTTCAATTACAATAAATTTAATATTATATGTGAGGGCAGTATTAATAACATACGCATTTTAGAATCACTGTATATAAACATGTTAAAGCCTCCATTGGGGAATATTATCTACGAGCTAGACTATAACTGAGCTAAAGATATATAGTATTGTATAGTATTTTGTAGAGAATGGATAACGTTTAAGATAATAGTATTGATTTGTATTTGTTATTTTCAAGAGTATCAGTGTTAATTTTATATATTCCTTATGAATGACAGCAGCATATCAAAATTATTTGAAACATTTTTTGTGTACTTGAATTAAGTCTTAAAATTGAATTCATGTTTACTTAAATATTGGTTATTCTACAATTAAACTCACGTATGTATATTTTGACCTGCTATTTATTTCACCATCTATAATAGTGAAAATAGACCATTTTTAAAAAATGTTCCGTATAATATAAACTATGGATGTTAGCTGCATAGGTCGGCAGAGATAAGATAATACTCACAGTTACTTAAACACTACGTTGGTAAGTCGACGGGACCGATATAGTGGCTTTGGTAATTTCTGGTTATAAGTCGGAGAACCACTAACTCGGCAGACGCTCTTTTGTTGGCAGAGCCCCTATAATGGTGATGTTTATGAAACTTTGTTTCCTAGTGCCACTGGGAAAGGGTTACATATAGACATACTGAGAAGTTCAGATGGATATGTCTTTGCTTGTGATTATGCACGTACGTGTGCATGTGTGTGTTTGTGTGTGTGCTCGTGTGCGTGTATTACATATATTTATGCTTGTAATATTATGTGAAAAGAATTACTCAGTACATTAATTATTTTTAAAGTTCTAAAAGTAAAACTTTAATATTTCATCTATTTTTGAGTAGTTCATTTCATCAAAGAGTTTTGAGTGAAAAGTTAGTTGTTGGTAACACTTGACAAATGTTTGCTTCTTAGGGCCCTTTACAGAGGAAAATTCTTTGCAATTCTTAGAATTGAATTGCTTTAATTAATATATAATTTAATTTAAACATAATCAGTTTTTAATTTAATTTGATTAATTTACTTAATGCAATAACTGTAATTCCTTTTAAATTACAAAACTAATTTGTGAAAACTAATATACCAAATTATTTCAATAAATAAATGTTATCTTGATAAAAATTGTATTCAAATTAGTACATTTTGTGTTAGTCGTAAAATTATATTTTTTGTAAGCCCACTGTAGATAAATGATTATGTGTCTATTCTTGTCGGTAACATTGTTTTTACATCCATTCTTTAAAAAATATGATGCGGCGTAAGTTTTTGTTGCATAACAATTGACACTTGTTTTGGTTACAATAAAAATGTTGATTAGTATAAATGATAACAATAATTGTGGAAATCTAAGAGTTCTATTTTTAATAGTCAAGGAGTATGGTTTTTCACATAAAAAGAAAGAGTTAAAACGAGAACCCACTCTACCTAACAAATGAATCAGGCGTTATGATATTTCATTGTTCTAACATTTTGACTTGAGGAAAATAACTGTCAACGTTTTAAAGCCCTATTTTGAATGGATCTATACCACCCAGGCCTTCCCCTTAATGCGAACTGTAATAAAAATGATCATGCTAACCATTATTATAATGATAATCATATTGATAATGCTAATTACAATGACATGGTTATCATATTGATTTTAATAATACTAATATAATAATGGTTGTCATATTAATATTAATAATGATAATGTTAATGCTAATGACAATAGTAAACATAGTAATGGAACATCTTAAAAAGTTTAACATGAAATGCCAATACATGATCTTGAAACAAATCTAATGTACCTTCCAAAAATGGGTTTGTTTTGGAATTTTTACGAAGTGAAAAAACAATTAATTTCAAGTCATAAGGTACCTTATGAAATTTTTGCTACAAACATGTCAACATTAAACCAAAGGTGTATTGTAAGATAAATTTAGCAAACAATTTTATAAGTTTTTTTCACCTTTAAATTAAGGGTTTTTCAGTTCATAAAGATTACAAGTCAACCAATTTTTGAGGTACGTTAGGTCTGTTTGTCTATCATCTGGGGGGAAAAAGCACAAGGCTTCATTATCCGAGTTATTAAGAAAATTGTTATAGCTTCCATTTCTAGCGTAATGAATGTGTCATAAGTGCCAATTAAAAAATACGAACTTGCAATATTATCATTGAATTGCTGAGATGCAAAACATGTCAGCTCCAATGGAGTTAAAAATATCACTTAGCATAATTTGCTTCTCAACTCGCCAATTATTTAATAGCATATAAACATGATCAAGGCAGGCATATGGTATGGGAATACCTTGAAATGAAAGAATAAACGAACTTGTTCGTGTGATAATATATGAAACAACAACAGGTATATGTTGTTTGAGTGTGGGTTACCTCACATGTGCTTCTGTTATGTATATACAGTAAGGTAATGTATCACATGCCATAGCTGAGTGCAACAAAATAAAACATCAACTTGTGTTAGTAAAAATCAACGAGATTACTAGCAACGAAGTTAAATTATTTTGATTCTGTTAATGAAATTATATTTGCAGTGATGGGTTATCCAAAAAAACAATTTTGCATCTCACTTCATTAACCCTTTTTAAGCTAGTAAGGATTGATTCCAATGATAACTTTAAGGTATCTTGAAACTTATAGATGTTTTCAGTTGTTAAAGGGTCGGGGAAAAATAAAATCTGGACAGTCTAATGAATATGATGGATGGATGAAGAATTTAATTTTCACTGGAATTTAATTCGAATTATTAGCGTTATTAGAATTATTTAATGTATTTTATTCTTTCTTTAATGGAAATAAATTAGACCAATCAATGATGTCAATTACTACTTTGTTTCATTACTATATTTCTTTTTATATTTATATTAATATTAATTTCATGTTTCTTTGTTATTAATAGCATTAAATTCATATCCAAATTTATTGTACTGTTCAATATCAAAACAACATATTCTTTATCAACCTGATGTCAAAAAATATAAATATAAATGCAGATATAAATGTGGTATGTATCTCAATGTTTACAGTTTACTAGTGTAAATTGTTTAAACTTAAATATGTACAGTATCTTACGAAATAAATATGCATTTGTATTTTTTTTCTTAAACTTTAACGTTCAGAAAGAAAAAATATAGTTATTTAAAAAAATAGTTGAACGTTTTAGAAGTTATCGGAAAACTTTTATTTTTTAATTTTAAAAAAGTTTTGAAAGTAAACTTTATAGTGAAAGCCTTTTGAGATGCAGCAATAATTCCATCCAATTTATATGCATGAGATAAAACTGTTGTGCAAAAAGTTAATAGAATATGGATCGCACCTTCTCATATATTATGCCTCAATCTTTTATTTCCTAAGAATTTATGACAAAATAAAAATAAAATAGATACATGTTTTGATTAAATAAAACAAACATATATTAAATATTATGAACATGTAAAATAAAGGAAATACATATAAATATATTAAATATAACAAACAAATAGATAGGTTAAATAATTGAAGAACTTGGTGGCCAAGTGGATACGAACACTGCCTGGAGACTAATGCTGCATTGGGATTTGAACGTGGCTGTAGCCCTTAAAATCTCATATGCTTGGAGGACGCGCCATATGTCGGTTGCATATCCTTAGGGTACACATCACTTGATGTGGGTAGTAACATTAAGGTCGATATGTGAAGCTGGACAGAGATCAGTCAAGTTCGATTAGACCCGCTATATAAAAGCCCCAAATATTATTATTATTATTATTAAAATATAAAATAACTCACATAACAACATAAATGAGTATTTAAAACACAACAAAGAAAAGCCAATTATAAAAATAAAATTAACAAGGTAAGCAAATCAAACCAAAAACAATTAAACAAACACACTAATTAAAACACTAGTAAAATAATGTAAACAAACATTTCAATCTTTAAACACAAGACGTGTTTGTTTAATTTAGTTTCAACATTGAATACAATAAAACAAATTATCTGTTTTAAAGTGTTTCGATTTCACAAAACATAAGATAAAGCAGTGCCATGGTCATACCAGTTTCATCAACAAAAGATAAACCCTGTCTCTATATTGTTTTTTTGTTCTTATTAATGTCATTTTGTGTTTGGATGTAGCCTAATAATTGAAATTAGTTTGTGAAACAAAGGATAAAAGACAGCAGTTGAATATAACTTAATGAAAATGTTCAAATTGGTATTAATAAAAAATAGAGAGAGCAAATTGATCTCGCGCGGTGCTAAGAAAATTAATAATAAATAATTATTGTAATAGTTAATTTCATTCTAGGTAAATTAAATTAAATAAAAAAGTTGTTAGCACATTTTGGTTATCCTTTTATTTAAAAATTTTTTTTTTTACAAAAATTCCTGTATGTAAAATCTTTTTTAGATTGCAAATTCCTTCATTTCATTTTGTGTAAAAAATGTATAAGAAACTATAATTAAAAAAATTTAAACAATGTGAAATAATAAAAATTATTTGATCTAAGCTATGTCTTATTCTAAACAAACTTTGGTCTGAGGTGAATAATAAAAACTTGATCCGGACGACGACAGCGATAAAAAATCAAATAGTATTTAGAGTTTTCCCTCACTATATATATATGGCATATAACATTTTCATTTTAAAGTAATTAACAATTGAATTTTAACTAGCCTAACATTAACTCAAAACAAAAAAATTCAGCTGTTTAGCTTATATTATTTAATAACCCAAATCAGGTATGGCTAGGCTATACAAAAGAAAAAGTGGAAGCCTAGCATAAATCCAAACAATTAAATTAGGCTGTTAAACATGCATGTACTGTCCAACATAAATTAGGCAAGCCTGAGAAATTCAACAAAGAACCAATATTTATTGAAATACTTTATATTTAATTGAGCTAATAAAGTTATTAATTAAAAAAACATATATGCATGGATGCATATACTTATGTATACACACATGTATGTGTGCATACATGAATAAATCAATACATGAATGCATGATCCAAATATGTAACCATGTATTCATACAAATGTGTACACATGTATGCATTTATTCATGTATGCATACATTAATAAAGTCTTACATACATGTATGTATTTATTCATATATGCAAACTATAGGTACTAAGGTGAATTGTTTTATATTTACAACATTTAAGATTGTAAAGTTATGATAACATTATTTTTGTTTTTAAGTATGTCCTTTAAAATTACGTGTTTTTTATTTACCACAATATGTACTTTTCAGAGATTAACATTAACGTAAAATTGAATGAATATATTCAACTTAGTGAGTCCTATTTATTGTTTTAAAATTAATATTTCAGCCAGAGTGTCAAAGGGTAAACATTAAATTCTGAGATATTCAAGTTATAGATAATAGATGCAGAGTGTTATAACATTAAATAACATTTTTTAATTTAAAACTACTTTCAATCAAAGAAAAACACTTGAAATAATGTTCCCAAAATTAACTAATTTAGTGTGATTTCTTTTAAAAAAACAAGTTTAGTAATTTTACAACAATTTGT
Source organism: Archaeomysis grebnitzkii (assembly GCA_031471125.1). Classification (NCBI taxonomy): domain Eukaryota; kingdom Metazoa; phylum Arthropoda; class Malacostraca; order Mysida; family Mysidae; genus Archaeomysis; species Archaeomysis grebnitzkii. The sequence goes on along the minus strand of JARUHE010315669.1, from coordinate 3,678 downwards.
TACCAAGATATGAACAAAACAAAAACAAACATCAACATGCTTCTCTGTTTTAACCATCCTTATGACTAATGTTTCAAAATTTGGTTGAATTGTGATTTTTTATGGAGTTCAGACCATTGCATTGCATTGCCTTGCATTTTGTAAATCCTAGACCCTTTCATAAATATTACCAAGACCCTTCAATAAAATTTATCAAAACCTTTTTATTGTGTTTTATGTTTCTACTGAATTGTAAACCACATGGTAGGAGGTATGATGGTATCTAAAGATTTAGGTCCTTTTTTAAACTATCAAAACTAAGTTATTATTATCACTATGAATAAATGTACACATGTATGCATTCATACATGTTTATATACATGTATGTATACATACATATGTATATATATATATACTTGAATAAATGCATAAATGTACGTGTAGATAAATTATTGTAAGTATACATACATTCATGTATACAGAGCAAAGTTATGGAGCTATGTTTGCCACATGCTCTATAGGAATTACAAATGGGGCGGACTATATGTCACATATGGCCTTATTTCACCCCTGAAGTGTTGGCCTGGATCAGGGTGCATGTATTACATATATATGCATATATTAAAGTATGTATGTATACATTAATATATGTATGTATATATTAATGTGTGTAATGTATGGATGTATGCTTACATCAATGTATGTATGTATTATGTATACATTTATGTTTGTATAGATCGAGGTGCCACTGAAAATTTTGTTTATAAAAAAGTCATTATGAAGATGGCATTGCTTAAATCTTCAAAAAGTAAGGCAATGACCTGACGTCCTCAACAGACAGCCAACAGGCTGGACTCGATAAAGAAGACACATGAAAATAAATTTCACTAAATTCACAAAGCCTATTATATAAATAAATGAAAGCGCTCTTTGAAAGTTTGAAATGAAAAAAAATTGTTAGCAACCAGATTCAGTTGCTTTGACTTATTTGTTTATGTGGAATAGGATACTAGAAACAAAATTTAGTCTTAATCTAATTTTAAGATCTTTCAACATTACCGCATATTGAAAGGTGTGATAAGGTATGTTTGTACTTAGCAGAATTAAAAACATGTTGGTGTTAACTTACAATTAAAAAAAATGAATAGCCTAATTCATTTCATGTGTTGAAATGTTTCTAAGAAAATATGTTGATTTAAATATCTTTTTAAAAAATAATTACATATAATGCTTTTGAATTAAATAGGAAAATATAAAAGACTTAACTGTTTGTGTCTTGTACCTAGCATGAATATAGGCTTCTTAGTAGCCTACTGCTTGACACGCTTAATTCATGCCACTTTGGAGTATATTTAGATCGATAATAGCACAAGTGAGTTAATGCACATTCAGTCTAGAGCTTACCTCACTTGTGCTATTGTAGATCTATTTAAAACCAGGACCACCCTCTTGTTACAATAGCTATTATCTCAAAAACGAGATGTTTGTGTAAAATCTTTATTTAGTAAAAGTTGTTTAGAATGTATAGTTATTTATTTCATTGAAATATACATCCTTTAAAATTGATTTAAAAAAAGTTAATTTGCCAAATCTTGCAAATAAAAGTGTTTTTATTTAAAAAAAACTGTACATTTTAAAAACGAAAAGTTTATCACATAATTATTAAAATTAAAAAGCCAAAATTTTATTCTAAACAAAAACTGCTCAAAAGTCAATAACAAAAAACTTTGATGACACATCAACATCAACAACTTTTTTGCCAGTTTCCGAAAAGTGAACCATATATAGAGCTTCGCCACTCCGTTCCCGCGCTCGATAATAGTTATTAAAGTAATAATTTCAATGCTATTGGTATTAACAATGACGCTACTGATTAACAGTAGTATTACAACATTTAATTAACACTAACAAGAACAATAATTATAAACTTAATAATAGTCGTAATAATAATCCCTATATTAAATACTTCGGATAATAATAATATTGAAATTATACAGTTGGGTTTCATCATAATCAATTGATTGTAAACTTTCATTATAATTATATTGTCAACGTTATTATTATTATAATTATGTTTGCATCAAGTTTCCTAATATATTCTGTCATTATAATTTTATTTTATTGTTAATATCAATATTTGGTTAATATGATTAATAAAATTAAACAGTTATTTATAACCAGTGTTTGATTTGTGTTATCATTTATTGTAAAAATATCAACTTTAAACTAAAATATTATTTTATTTTATTAGATAAATATAATAATTGTATTATTATATAGTTATTATAATGATACACGATATTTGTTTTAATCTATCACAATGAAAATTGTATAAAAAGTAAATAAGGTAGAATAATAGTATACAAAATGTTAATATAAAACATTTAAAATAATAACATCATTACTGATGATGTTAATACATATGTAATGATATTGATAATACCAATCTTGTTGTTTAATATCAGCAAGATGTTTGCTTCGAATAATGTGGAATCTCATTCGTTTCTGTATTTTGTTAGATAATGTAATGTACAATAATATAATAAAATAATAATAATGATAAAATAATAACTTTAATAAAAATTATAATACTCACATAACTAAACAACCATTTACTACAACATGTCAGATGAGAGTAAATCTTAATAACGGGCACGCAATTGTACCTAAATGTACGACAACCGAGTATTTTGGAATTCACAACTCGGCAGCGCGTAAAATCATTTTATTTATTAAGTTTTGGAAAACTTTATAAACTCACATAACCTTACCTAACCCAAATCTCTCGTACATTAAAAAATAATGGCGGACGTACGATTTCGATTTGCCATATATAGCATAATTAAATAAACATTAATAATTAATTTAACATTGTAATTATTTAAACAATTTGTAGCTAAATGAACATATTTCACTATCTTATAATTTTAATAAAAGTTATTTTAAAAAAAAATCTCTATTGAAAAACTGCAAAATTGCGGGATCGTTGTTAACATTAACCCATATGAGCAATTAATTACTACGAACATAATATTTTGTCCAAACAATGAATTGCTATACCGAATTTAGGCGTTGGCATACCATACCAACGCCAACTCTAGTACAGGCCTTTCACATGGAAATCCCTATTACACAATACGTTCTCGACCCATTTTTTTTAAACAGGATTAACTTTTTTGTCGTTCGATCAATGTTAAAATAGTTGATCTATGAACAACAAAGTTGATTAGAGATGAAAAAGGTTAGGTCAATAGCACGATTATGGTTGGTATCTAAGCTACCAGTTTCGTTTCCAATTGTTTTTGTAATAGTTAAAAATGTATAGTAAGTAAGTAAGAGGCCTGTAGTAGAGTCGGCGTTGACAATACTATGTATTCACATGTCCCATCAATAAGACACAAATCAGAATTAGACAACTGCGCTATTTATGCACATCGATCATTGAACACTTCAACTACTGTAGTGTAGTCTATGGTATAATTTTCTCTTCTGATGGCTGCGAATAAGCATTGAACTACTTATGTTAACAAATTTAAAATTAAATTATTGAATTTAGAAATTAATGATATTTTTTTTAAAATTTTAAAATAATAATAATGAATCAACTTAAGATATGTTTACGTAAAAAATATGGTTATTATTTACTTAAATTGACTTTAAAACAAACACAGTACTTTAAATAATAACAAATGTAGCAAT
>JARUHE010315658.1:0-11757 GCA_031471125.1 Archaeomysis grebnitzkii | reverse complement strand
CAAATCTTCCCATTGAAATAAAAGAACATCCGATGCTGGAACCATATCATAGCCATTTAGAATTGAAGAGCCCCTGTCGCCAGAGGAACCATGTTCTCCCATGGACTGATCTGACGCTGATATCATCTCGTAGAGATCTAGAAGTGAATAATCCCCGTCGCCAGAAGAAATAAGTCCTCCCATTGGACTGAACGAACATCTGATGCTGACGTCATCTGGTAGACATGTAAGACAAAAAGCATAGTATTTCTCAATAGATATTAAAATAATTTGTCATATAATGTAAAGACAGTACTTAAGCATAAAATAATGCAATTTAAGCAATGTTGGTTGGAACTTTTGAAAATTGTTTTAGGAATTATTCGAAAATACATCGAACATATGGGATTAGTTCGAACATATGTCGAACATATGCGAGTTGTTCGAACTTTTAAGAAAATCATGGTTCTCAATATAGTTTTTCTACTAGAGTTTAGAGTACAAACTAATTGCAAATAGCAACATATAATTTTGTTAACAGTTTACTTTTGAATACGATGAGTTTGAATCTCTAGTAATACAACTTGTAATACAAGTGAATAAATACAATTTTAGTGCTAAATGTGTTCGAACTTTGGGACAGTGTCCTAGTTTATGCTAGAAAGTGCGTGTGAGTTCAAGTTTTGTTTTACGCTATGTGAAGTTGAGGTGTGGTAGATGAAACACCAGTTTGAGTAACCACAAAGGTATATATATATATATATATATATATATAAATATATATATCCTGTACATGGGGCGATAAGTCGGCAACCCCGAGCCCGCGGAACAATTGTGCCCCTCGAATGACTTTCATCTGGCCCGGCAACACCTGGATAATATATAACAATTGTTAATATTGAAAACTGGATCTGAAAGGTTCTACTTTCAACGATGACTGGACACGTAGTAGTTCTTTCATTCATCACAATACGAAATGTCGTCTTAATTTGTCAAAAACCTATTGGCGTGAAGAAAACTTCAAACATTAATTGGCACTATGAATTGCTTCCCATTTAGTACGACCGTTTCATATGAAAATATCGAGAAAATGAAATTGCATGGCTGAGAAATAATTTTTTCAACGCTGTCATTATTTTTCACTAGAAAAGTTAAAGAAGGTGACCAAAACACTCATGTTAGCTACGAGGTGTCAAAACTAATTGCAAAGAGAATGAAGCAAATTACTGATGGCAACTTCTCCAAAAATTTATTGTTGAATGTTGATGTTGTTTGTCCAGAAAAAATTAAATATTTACTTCGGTCAGCTTATCAGCAAGAGCAGTAACAAGGCGAATTTGAGAGCTGGCATAAAATGTCAGAAGTGGTTTGAAGGGCATTTTGTATACTCTGGAGTTTTATTCCATTGGTATCCATGAAAGCATAGATTTAAAGAATACTTATCAACTCATTGTTTTGTGAGGGGTGTAACACAAACATTTGAAGGCGTGGAAGAATTTTTATGATTGATTCCTATGAAGAACACTAGCACTGGAGCAAATGTTTTTGAAGTCATAACTAAATGTATTACTGAAATTAGTCTTTATTTATCAAAGTTTTCTGGAGTAATCATAGATGGAACACCAGCAATGGTAGGAGATAAAAGGGGGTTTGTTGCATTGCTTCATGAACACATCGGTATTGATAAAAAATCATCAAACTGCATTGCATTATTCATCAGAAAGCATAGTGTGCGAAATCTCTGAATTTTAAGGGAATCATGGCAGTGGTTGTGAAAACTGTGAATTATATACTGGCAAGAGAACTAAATCACTGCCAGGTCCAAGAATTTATAAAAAAAAAGTAGAAGCAGAGTTTGGCGATCTTGCTTATCATACAAATGTTCGATAGCTTAGACGCGGACAAATGCTGGAACACGTGTATGCATTGAGAGAAGAGATTTCCATGTATTTAGAAATCAATTGAAAATCAAAATAATTATTACTTTCAAGATTCACAATAGGGTTGTCTAGTTAGCTATTTAGTAGACATCACGATTCACATAAACAATTTGAATCTCGAACTTCAGGGAAAGAACTAGCTTGTATTTAAGATGTTTGGTCTTATTAATGAGTTTGAAAGAAAACTTCGATTGTGGGAGTCACAATTTTAAAACTAAAACTTTTCTCACTTTCCATGTCACCAAGATCACAAGAAAAATATAATACCAGACATTTGTAACATTTGTGTAAGCTCTGTCAGTGATTTGAGAAGCAATTTATCCATTGAAGTTATTTGGTACTCCTTCCGAAACAGAATTAGAGCACGTAGGAGAAGAATATCAGTTGAAGTTAATTGATTTACAATGCAATGAATCATTGAAAGCAAAATTTAATTTGAAATCTACGGCTGACTTCTACAAAAAAAAACATGTATTGCCAAGTGTAAAACATAAAAGAAACATCCTGACTAATACGAAACTGATGACATCATTATTTGGAAGTACATATGCTTGTGAACAGCTTTTTCAAAAATGAAATACGCTAACAGGCAGGCAGTTAAGAACAAGGTTAAGTGACCCACATCAAGAATATTAAATGGAGGAAAGTGGAGACAGGCTAGAACTTCGAGATGTGGAGAGTGAAAAGGACTTAGTGGTTAAAATATGTGATAACCTGAAATGGATAGATCAATGCAAATTAGCTGCAGGAAGAGCTACTGGAGCAATGAGAAAATTAAAGAACTCCTTCAAATACATCTCTAAGGATATTTTTATTAAAGTTTATCCTTCATATGTAAGATCACACATGGAATTCTCTGTTCAGGCATGGATTCTTTGTTTGGCAAGAGATATGGATTTACTTGAAACAGTTCAAAGAAGAGCACCAAGCTGGTTAGGGGGTTAAGTCACATGCCCTACTGTGATAGGTTAAGAGAACTGAAGCTATACTCCCGGCATAAACGAAGATTGAGAAGAGACCTCATCGAAATGTTCAAGATAGTGAATGGATTAAGTGGAATTAAGTTTAAAGACATGTTTAGACCAACTAATGAAGGAAGAACTAGCGGACATATGTATACAATTTTCAGGGAGTAGGACCAGAGCCATTTTCTTTCAAACAGAATTACAAATTATTGAAATTCACTTGAGGAAAATACACTATAGTAGAGGCAAGAAATGTAGAAACTTTCAAAAGAAGATTGGATAATGTATGGAATAGGATTAAACATGGTACGTGACTAGGGAGACCTAATGACTAACCTAAGGACCTAATGACTAACCTAAGGACCTAATGACTAACCTAAGGACCTAATGACTAACCTAAGGATCTAATGACTAACCTAAGGACCTAATGTATAACCTAAGGACCTAATGACTAACCTAAGGACCTAATGACTAACCTAAAGACCTAATGACTACCCTAAGGACCTAATGACTAACCTAAGGACCTAATGACTAACCCATAAGTTGTAAATGTAAATGTGATGTTTTGTTCTTGTCATCGACAACTATTTCACCTGATGAAGTGAAACTGATGCACAATAAATAGAACCAAAATTCTCATTAAATATTTTTCTTTCTCTTTCTGTTTATAAACTTTATACTTTTGTAGCTTGTAGAAAATAATTCTAACTTTATGTTGCTTATGTTTAAATAAAATCAAAATATTTTTCTTGTTTTTCTTTGAGCCTCCAGAAATATATTTACATTATACTTGATGACATGACCCTCAGCTCAGACACTACATGGCTATTCGACCCTTCCTTCCCAAAAGGTTGCCGACCTCTGTCAGATAGGCAGTGGTGTTATAGAATGTATTTTTAGTGGTAGTTGTCCATTTATGCCATTGTACGACACGAGAAGTTGTTCTACTGAGTCTTTTGTAAAATTACTTTTTAATTTAAAAAATATATAAATATGGTAATAAAAACAAACAATAAACAGTAAAACGTGAAGTGAATTGTGATACAGGAATTATAAATGAAAAATATTTAAAATGTGTGAATGATTAATTTATGAATTTTATAGAAATAACAACGCATGTGAAGCTTAAATGTTCCTGAAGAAAGGATGTTCCTCAAATTGAATAAAATAGTTTAAAAAAATAACATAAAAAAACTTGTCCAAAATGTTGTAACTTTTGATTCTGTGTTTTGTAATGATAATTTTTTCAAGGGTGTAACAATTGTTACATTAAGCAACGATACATTTTTCAATTCGACAAGCAACGCCAAAAATACGTCTAGGCTGTTCAAAGGAAGGCAGATTTTAAAGTTTCAAAGTAAATTGAAAAAGGGGCGGGTTACCACAATACAGGCTACGGTAAACTTCATAAAAGTCCGCATATTTTGTATCAGTTACCGAACATTTCATATTTTCCCGATTACAAAAAACAAAATGTATAAATTATGAGGAAATGCCTCACGTTTGCTTTTTAGGAACAAGTGTAACAGTTGTTCACTAAATGAAACATTACATTTTAAAAATCAATGAATTAATGATAATGATTGTGGTCACACATCGTAATACATTGACACCTTCGTTTCCACACTTGACCTTTACCTCTTCGTTTGAAAAAATTGTCAACCTTTAAGTCATTCATTAATTTCCTAAATTTTCTAATTTTTTTCATTACCTATTTGGTCGCAGTAGACCAGACTATGGGTGCAATTCAGCACATTCACCGCCGGGTTCTTTGTCAACAGCGTCTGGTGTTCCCAGGCGGTCACCCATCCAAGTACTAACCAGACCCAATGTTGCTTAACTTCGCTGATCAGACCGGAAACGGTGTTTCAATTAATATTTTGAAAATCGATTCAGTTCGAGGAAATAAAGATCTAACTTATTTAGGTTTCCAGAGAACCTCTCCCATCTTTAGAATACATTTTTGTTCATTCATAACTTTTTTTAATTAATTACAATTATATATCCATAAAACTCAAAAATTTAAATTCCCGATACCTTCTAAAACGTTTGGTTCAACTAAGATTATTTTGTTCCTGATTAGATGTGAACTAACAATAATATAAACTTCTGATTAATTTATATCCTCAATTACAAAACATTAAAGAAATTCAATGGTAAATGTAATACAATTTTAATCGAGTTTGCATTAACTATTGTGCTCAATCATAAAACAGGTTTAATCTTTATATTAGTTTATTATTAACCAATATAATACTTGGGTATGGTTTAGTTTGTGAAACATTTGTTAAGGTTTTCTATTTTTTATAAAAAATGTATAATACAATTGTAATATGTAATATAATTGTAAAATGAATAAGAAATGAAGAAAAAAAAATACATAACATATAGAAAGCATGTTTCAGGAAAATAATTGTAAAATTACACCTTATATAAAGACTTAATTCATAATAAATAAAATAAATAAACAATTAATTCACAATAAATAAATAAATAAATGAATAAAATTAAATAAATGAAGAGTTAATTCACAATAAAATAAATAAATAAATAAATAAATAAAGACTTAATTCACAATAAATAAAATAAATAAAGACTTAATTCACAATAAATAAAATAAATAAAGAGTTAATTCACAATAAATAAATAAATAAATGAATGAAATGAAATAAAATGAAGAGTTAATTCACAATAAATAAAATAAATAAATAAAATAAAGACTTAATTCACAATAAATAAAATAAATAAAGAGTTAATTCACAATAAATAAATAAATAAATGAATAAAATGAAATAAATGAAGAGTTAATTCACAATAAATAAAATAAATAAATAAATAAATAAAATAAATAAAGAGTTAATTCACAATAAATAAATAAATAAATGAATAAAATAAAATAAATAAAGAGTTAATTCACAATAAATAAACAGTTAATTCATATTAAATGAAATTTAACTGATGAATTATTGATGCTAAGAAATATTTCAATGCGGACTGTATAATAATATTTAAGTGATAATGGTGAATACAATTTCTCTTAATAATGATAACCAAATTCATTTAACAATTTATTTTTTCTATGAGATTAATAGTACAATATGTTAATAAATTATGAATTTCAATTTTATTTTTTCATGGTATAATGTTGAAGTGTTTTCAATTACCAAAAAGCACCGAATTAATTGATTAGTCTTTAATTTATGTACCTCTATATTCCGTGTTTAAAATTTTTTCAAAGGATAAATTAATTGTTTATAAAGAATGTGTAATTATAAGTTGAGGTGGTTTGAAAGCCTACATTATGTAAAACAATATAGTAGATATAAAAAGTGGAGTTCTGTCATATTTTTAATGACAAAAAGGCATTTATTTTGTTAGGAACAAATTGGTAATTAAACGTATAAAAGTAATTTCTAAATGATATTTTTTGTCTTTTAAAAATCTGACGCAATTACCAAACACTTGTACATTGCATCACATTAAATAATTACAAAAAATTAGTTTTCTAATGTTTTTAAACTAAATATAAATAAACTATTTATGTTAAAATATTCTAAACTGGTATTTTATTTCATCTATGGAATTAGTTATTGAAAAATTTGCCCACGGGATATATTTTATGTTTCTTAACATTTACACCTTTGTTAATAAGGCAAAAAGATGTACCAGAAAGTTTAAACATATTTCCATATATAATAGGATTGTTTTCTGTTTCTTAACCTTAGGCTTACGAAGGTTTGAAAATATCTTTTATGAAGGGCTATTAAAATATTTATGTTTTCTTTACAAGATAACATTTTTGGCTTCAAGGAAGATGCAAATTTAATCAAGTTTACGGTAGGGTTAGCAATGGCTGTATCAATTGTAGGGATTAGTTTACAAATTACCACATTTCTTATAAATTAATACCTACATTAAATTTTATAATCAGTAATTAATCTCTTCGAAAAATGTCAAAAATTTGATATATTGCAAGTTCAATTTAAGATTTTGGTTTTCAATTTTTAATTGAATACTTTTACAAAAAAAATTAAATTGACTTATCGAAAAAAAAGTGCTGAAAATAAAAAAATACTTGAATGGTACGAAATAAACTCTCCTTTAAAATATATCTTATTTTTATGTCAACTTACTGATTGTACAAAATCAAAAAATGTTATATTTTTACACAAAGCTTCTTATGCTACCAATTTCATGCATTTATTTTATTTTTATAGTTTTGTATATTTTATACAAAAAATAAAAAAATTAAAACAAGTGAAAATTTTGATACAAAAAGTGGTTGCACCAAAATCTTTGAATCGCATAGTAAAGTTAGTTAGTGTAGAATAAAATAAAAATTTAAAAGGTTTTTAACTTCAAAAGTTGTCTTAAAATAAAAGTTTTCCAATATAGGTATATATAGGTAAGGTTAATAAAACTTCAAAACAATCAAGCTTTCAATGCGTTTTTATCTTGTAATTAATATATATATATATATATAAATAATAGTAAAAAAACTTTTGAATATGAATTATATCATTAATGATTTATTTGGTAAGAGTTTTTTTTATTAAATCATAAATAAGTAAATGTAAATAAAAGATTTACGCCGTGGAACTAATATTCGAGATACATTAAAAAATACCAAAAGCCACAATTAACAAGTAAACAACAACAAAAAAGTGACAGTACAATAGATTATATAATGAAATGCCATGAAACAAGTGTACAAATAAAAACACTTCTAGGAAAAATATTTGGCTGTAAAAAAAATGGCTGGAATAATAATTGAAAATATTCTGCATCTTTTCAAGCTTTTAAAACAAAACATTTACTTTAGATTTGTGGCCACACGAGTGTAAAGTAACAATTACATAACACTGATTTATCATTGTTAACATTTGGGGTGGTTCCCTAGAGCAGCCATTCTCAACCTTTCCTCCATCATTGACCCCCTCAGCTTTATGTAATTCTCCATTTTACCCCCTACTCCCATACAAAAAATTCATAGCCATCATAAAGTGAAAGAAAAACAAGAAGGTCAGAAAGAACATTTTTATTGTTTAGGACTTTAGGTTTTGTATACAAATAGTATTATACATTCGTATCACAAAAATAAAGAAAATCAAACATTTTCTAAATAGAAAATTATGAAGTTAATTTGTATTACAACAAATAATGAACAGAAACACCAGAAGCATTACAGTGGGAACACTGCTGATTCATTGAGTCAATCAGTTTGTTTATGCGAGTTGTTTCTGACAGTGCTACTATCATATCATTATCGGCTTTCAGGCGGTTTCTGTATGTATGGCTACTAAGCTTGAGAACCCTGATTCACATAAGTACGTAGTGAAAAAATGAACAAGCACTTGGAAGGCACGCTGAGTAAAGAGTGGAAATGAATTTGTGAGTTTTATCCAAAAATTAACAGCAACTTTTTCAAATTCTTCTCTAAGAATAGCAGAAGATTGAAGATCAATCAGTTCATCTTTTACTGAGCTGTCATCATTTATTTCTGACAGCGCAGTGGCAAAAGGTTTTATTATTCATCCCTCTGTTGGAATCATGTCTTTTGAAAAGTAGCCAGTGAAGTGATTCTTCAAGATATTCAAATGGTCTGTGATGTCTTCATTTATCCCAGGTAACAATCCAGGACTTTCACTAATGACTTCATCCAAATGCCATTCATAACTGATTTTTCAGTTAACAGTAACACTCTCTGTGGATTTTATCAATGCCAGGTTAGTTCTCATCAAAGCTCTCAATTAATGTTTGACATTCGTTGTTTTTTTGATATGGAGAAAATGTATAACACCTGCTGAAGGGGTGGCATACTGGAACAGTCTATTCGCGGTGATATGTTTAGGTCTATTGCATAATTTCTGCAAAACAGACAGATTTGGGTGACAGTTGGCTCCACAATCTCGCAGCCTTTCACACAGGAGGAAGGTGTCCCACAGGGAAGTGTCCTGAGTGTCACCCTGTTTGCTGCGGCTGTGAATGGGAGTGTGTCATCGCTACCTGTCGGTGTACAGGGCTCTTAGTTTGTTGACGATTTCGTCTTTTTTGTAGTGTAACCACTGCAGCGGAGGCCTGTCAGAGCCTCCAGCTTGGCATAAGTTCTGCCTTACAGTGAGCCACTAGACATGGCTTCAAGTTCTCTGCCTCAAGACGAAAAAAATTCGGTTTACGAGGTCTCGAAAAGTGGAGGTTATTCTCAACTTATTGATTGGCGATGCCATCATTGAATACAGCAACTCATTGAAATTTCTTTGTGTCATCTTGGATGCAAAACTTCTTTTTAAAGACCATATTGAAGATATTATCCTACGAATTAAAAAATATTTTAATCTTCTTCGCTGCCTTTCTTCCTTTTCTTGGAGGTCCGATAGCACCACCTTTCTGCGCCTGCTAAGATGTCTCGGCCGATCAAAAATTGATTACGGCTACCAGATATACGGGTCTGCAGCGCAGACGCGCCTAAAGAAACGGTCCACGGCCTACAACATAGGTCTCCCTATTTGCCTGGGGGCACTCCATACATCACTAGTGGAGTTCTCTATGTCATGGCTGAAGAGATACCTCTTGATATCAGGAGGAGAGAACTCTCTCTACGCTTTACTACCATGATTCTAAGTTGCAGGAAAACCCAAACTTTCGTTCTGTTAACCCGCCTGACGAAGCACTTTTTTACAGACCAAAGAGTTCTGCACCTGTGGAGACACGTGTACTTCCTTCGCTTCACGCGCTAGGTTGTCTGGATGTGGGGCCACCCTCATCTTCACCTTGGATTGTGGTTAGAGTTTTGTCTTGCCCTGCTAGGCTGCCTAAATCTTCCACCACCAGTACTGTTCTTGCCACCGAGTTTCTCCACCACATCCATCTGGACCAAGGAATTGTGGAGGATCACGTGTACACTGATGGATCCACATCACCTGGTGGTGTAGGCTGTGCCTTCCTTGTGAATGACAATGTTCATGAGGAAAAACTGCCTTCTCAGTTTTCAATTTTCTCGGCGGAGCTTTATGCAATACTTCTGGCCTTGAGGTATGCGTACGAGAAGTACTCACGTCGCAGATGCGTTATTTTTGTGGATTCAAAGAGCGTGATTGCTGCAGTTACAGCCTTTACGAGTAGACACCCATTTGTCCTTGAAATTAAGGAATGGCTGTTGAAATTTTCGACTCGCTATCGTCAGGTTTGCTTTTGCTGGGTTCCAGGCCATGTCGGAATCCTCGGTAATAAGCGAGTTGATGCAGCCGCAAAAAGAGCTGTGGTGCATGGACAGCCTGCACGAAAAGCCATTCCTTATGAAGATTACAAAAACAATATCCGACAGAATGATTGACTGAATGGCAGGATCATTGGTTTGGCCTGACTACCAACACTAAACTACGATCTATCCGCCCAAACATATCACCTTGGGTCTGACCGTCTCCCAAGGCGTGTTAATTCCGTCCTCACGAGACTGCGTATAAGGCACACAAGGTTGAACCATGACTTTCTCCTCTGTGCGGGAGCTGCTCATGTTCTACCCGTCTGGCCGACCTACAACTGTGTGCTGACTGTTCAGCATGTTTTAACCACCTATGCAGCCTACTTTGGTGAGAGAGTACGTCTTGTCTTGGCTGGGCTTCATCTGTCTAGGATTTTAAATGAAGATGTCCCAATTCACTATTTAGTTGAATTTTAAAGTCTGCTGGACTGTTTTATCGGCTTTGATTAGCACTGTTTTAACTTTTAATCCATTTTATGTTACTTAGTTACAGCATTGTAGTTTGAAAGTGTTGAATACCCTCCGGGTGCAGCGCTGGGCATTGGCCTCTTTACTTATATAATCAATCAATCCCTCTCTCTCTCTCTCTCTCACACACACACAGACACACACACACACGCACATACACAGACACTTTCTTTGCATTCTCTCTCTCTCTCTCTCTCATTTTACAAAATTTAATTTAATTGAATTATTTTTTAAATTATCAGGTACCTCAATTATTTACCCCTGACTATAGAGTTTTTTACCTCCTAGGGGTAAATTTACCCCTGGTTGAGAACCTCTGCTTTAGAGCAATAATTTCGCTTATCCAGTATCTGTGAGAGTGAACATAAATCGTGTGCAATAGTAACTCTTTTTATATAGTTGAACATTCCAAAAAGTTGTGACAGTAGTTCTAATGTAAAATGTATGCGTTACACTAATGTTACATATTTAATATAACTATCTACGTCATAAGATAGTTTTCAATTGGTTATGGTCGGATGTAGATGTAGATGCGAAAATTTGCATCCAAACCTGCAGATTTTTAGACTTTGCATCAGTGAATCTAGACCTTGAATCCCGTCTGGCAACTCGTTATACAACCGTGAATTTACTGTGTGCCACGAACTTTATCAGTATCGATAATTTTTATGAAACCATGTGTTCATACCAAGGTTAATGGTTTATTTACAGTTGTTTTATTCCAAAATAACTTTATGAAATTATGTAAAATATATTTATTTTTTATCAGATAAAAACTTAAATACGATCATAAACAAACGTACAATTTAAAATAGAAATTTTTTTTGGCATTCTGTTGAACTGATAAAGTTCGTAACGCACAGTAAATTCACGGTTGTATAACGAATTGTCAGACGGGATGCAAAGTCTAGAAATCTGCAGGTTTGGACGCAAATTTTCGCATCTGCATCTGCATCCGACTGTAACCATTGATTTCTTAGTGTCGTATTTTAAAATTAACCTATAGAATGATTTTTTTAATAAATTTATTCAAGCCGATGTTCAGCATTTCTTTGTATTTTAAATGTTATAGGGTAAGTTCACGAAGATCGTCTTAAAAACAAAATACTTTATTTTAAGAAATTCACTAAAAAATCATCTTAAG
>JARUHE010315647.1:0-11757 GCA_031471125.1 Archaeomysis grebnitzkii | reverse complement strand
CAATTCTGCCTTTAATTATCTACATATATTATATATATATATATATATATATATATGTATTTATTTTAAAATATCTAAAAACTTATTAACTAAGATATAAGCTAAAAGTTATTTAAAATTTATTAATAAATACATAATTAACTACTAATATAACATACATTAAACAAAAGCTAACTACAAAAAAATATATAATTAAAAAGAAAATACAAGAAAAACACGTTAAATTCGTTACAATACTTATCGCCCCCAAGGAAAAAAGCTGGCTAAAAGCTGACTAATAGCCAAATAATTGTTGGCTAAAAATGTAAAATTATAAAACTTATTTAATAAATACATACAACTACATATTATTATTACTACTATTAATTTTCCTATCAATTTATTTATAGCACAACAGTAGAGTGTCTGCGTCAGGATTGAAAGTTACCAAGTTCAAGCCGCAGTCTAGGTAAGGTTGAAAAATTAAATTAAAGTTAACAATTGAAAAATTATCTAATTAAATCAATAAATAGATAGGAAAATTAATAGTAGTAATAATAATACGTAGTTGTATGTATTTATTAAATAAGTTTTATAATTTTATATTTTTAGCCAAAAAAAACTGTGGGTATTAGCCAGCTTTTAGCCAGCTTTTTTCCTTGGGGATAGTTGGCTGATAGCTAGTTTCCTTTGGCTTTCAGCCAGGAATACCTGTCTCATTTAGCCATAGAACAGTCAAAAAATCGTGGCTAATAGACAAGGATCAGTCACTAAACCTTGATTTTTCCATAGCTATTAGCGAAGGAATATTAAATTTTCCCTTGGCTAATAGCTGAGGATTAGTGACTACAATGCTACTAGGGATAGTTTGAGAGCCAAAATAACAATGCTTATTTATGTAAAATACTAGAAACTACTATAATGATGCATTGTTTTAAAATCTTTTCTTGAAATAAACATATTTCACCATATTGCAACTCTTCCAAAGTAATTTAAAAAAAATACCTATAATATTGTATTATGAATTGTCATCTTTCATAAAGACTGGACAAATTTGAATTGCCTTACCTACTTCTGTATAGATATAGTTCAACAATTTATTTCGTCTTACCATTGCTATTTAAAACCTTATTTGGGATTTATAAAATCATTTCTTGTAAATACTGTAAATAAACATAATTTTGTATTCAAGATAAAAAAAACATTTATACATACATTAGATAAATTTACTTGTTATCAACATATGTAGCCTAAATAACTTAGTATCTTATCACAAAAGACCTACGCTATACGGGGCATTTATTTTGTTATCATTCAAAGTTTTTATTTATCGTTACCTATAATAGCCTAAACGTTAAAATAAAATAAATTATTTATCAATGTGGTACGATTTTGATTGAATCAACGTTGAACCGTAATATTCACGTGTTTTTAACCCGTCATAACACGATATTAAAATAGTGGTACAAATTGAACTCAAAAAAGCGAATTCGATTCAAAAAAAAGTTGGTCGATAACAGGCTATATGTCACAATCTAGTAAATGTTAATGAATAAACTATATGATGACTCATGTTTCTTCTGTGTCGCTGTTACATGCCGCATGTTACAAAGAGACCCGCTCTTCCCTTTGGGTTGCTAAATTGCAACTCTGAGGATGTGTGATACCTTCATATACATATTTTATCCTGGTCTTATTGACCCTGAAATGTGTATACGGACTTTACACAGACAAACCAACCAACCAACCAATAAACTGCATGATCACTCATGTGTAAAGTTTTTGGATCACGTGATGATAGATAGAAGGGGCTTGTACTCTTAAATAAAGTGGGCTAGCTATTGATGAAACAGTAAATCCGAGTTAGTAGAGTTTCAATGAGGGAAGAAATAAAGATGTTGGCGAAAATAAGTGTGTCTAATGACTATGATATTCCTAATTCCCAAGAAGAGGATACCTGGAAAGTGGTTAGAAAGTACATGATGAATGAAGAGGAGATATGAACTAGAACCCTTAAAAATGAATGACCATATTGTTTAACGTTTTTGTTTGGATGCACTTAACTGTGATTACAAGTTAATAAACGGCTCCACAATAGCACAAGTGAAGCAACCCAATTTCAAATAACATACGGATTACCTGACTTGTGCTATTGTCGATCAAAATAACTCTTCTCACAACATAAAGATGTAGGAAGAGATCTAGAAGGATATGCCAAGGAGGTAGATGAACACAAGAAATCTTCCTACTCTGATGAATTTTTATCATTGAGCTTTGAGATAAAGAAGCGGTTAAAATTGTGTAAGCACAAGTAGTAGACTCTTTGGAGGATCACTAATTCAGGAATTTTTCAAACTAAAATAATAAGAGAAATTTAAGAAATGAGTTAATGATAGAAATAGATCTCAATGGGGTTTATTTTATTTTGGTAGATGACTGAGCTCAGGCTATTCTCTGGAGGAGTGGGTGACTGGCAGGAAGACTCTCAAAGGGGATGATGTTGATACCTTTTAACATTAATGAAAACAAAACGTTATTAATCTGATGGAATTATTCAATAAAGATTATGAATGAACTGAGTGAAAAATATGAAAAGTGGTGAGTGTGTGATCATCTTTAAGGTAGACGGTTAAAGAAATATTCTATACCTAAAATTTATTAACAACAAAAAAAATTATAAACTTATATAAGAAAATAAGAAATATGATGACTGCACAAATTAGAAATTGTTTGTCTACAATATAATGAACAAACAATTTCTAGATTAAAAAAATGTATAATAAAATAACTTTTGTAATAATTATATTCTATGTAGGCTTGTTCACGGTTTATTTGTAATTAAAACAACTTGTTCTGTTCTTGGATTATTCACAAGACCCAAGTAAATAATCATTTTCTATCAAATTAATATTAACCTCTAAGTAAATAAATTCCAGTCTTTGAACTTTATAAATTAAAATAAGTGACTGGGTGTTTAATAAATTTAACTTAATTACTGACGAGAAAAAATTTGTCGTCAAAGAAGTTCAAACATATTAAGTATATAATTCGGAAAAATATAAGACGGTTATAGAAAAATTATTTACATATGGTATTGAGGTTAATATTTCCAGAACAAACTACTGACTGATCTATAAAAGCACCATTATATCTTAGAGTTGACATCCTAAATATTATATCTAAATACATAAAATCTTAAAATTAGAAAAAATAATTCTCCTAAATTTGCCTATCTCACGTATAAATAAAAAAACCCACTTTTTGTTTTCCTTTAGCAATGATGATTTAATCCTTGGGTCTTGGATTTCAAATCTCACAGGAAGTTGGCAAAAAATAAAAATAAAACAGGATCAGTTAAGAGAATTAAATCTGTAACTTCTGGTCTGCTTCAGTTTGTATTTTATTTGTAATTATAGCTTTTGAGTTATGGTCTGCTTTAATCAGAATGAAGTTATGGCCTGCTTTAGTTTGTCAGATTAAATTTAGTTTGATTGTTTTCCTATCAGTATGTTTAGGTTTGGGAATTAGTTACCACAAATAAGATTTTAAATAAGCAAATAAACAAATTCCTTTTCAAATAAGCAAATTCGTTTTACCGAAATACAGAAGTTCACTCACCCTTGTTGGCCATTTCACTATAATGATTATCTATTCATTTCTTTTAAACTAAATTACTTTAATTGAGAATAATAACAAAATATTATGTATGTAAAACGTGTTGAACTTTCTTGATCGTTTTAAAAAAGGATAACAAGATGGTAAAAAATCTCGGACTTTTCAATATGTGTGGAATTTCTCTAATTTTAAATATATTTCTGTTTTCAAAAATATGATATTTGATTATATTACGTCAGCTAAAAGTAACTTTTGTGAATTTAAGCTGGAGGATCTGTGACGATCGTAACAGTACATATGGGAATGAGGATCTGAAAGTTTGCCAATACACAGATGCAATACCATAAAAATAATAAAATTCTTACATGTTACAAGTATTTCATGCAGACCTGAAAGAAGGAAGATATTTCTATTTTAATTGGTTGATTCATTTATTTTATTTGTAATTGATCATTGTAAGAATGTTCTCATAATTTTGAGACATTTGAATATGAAAGAAGGATTGTAGGAATATAGTAATATAATATAATCTACTGAATATTGATGAATAAACTACATGATCATTCATGGCTAGCGTTTTTGTACCACACAAGTACTAGTAGGGTCGTTGGACAGTTTCCAACCGTGTTTTTAATTGCCGACACCCTAATGCTAATTGTAATGTACTGCAATCGACATACATAGAGTTAAGTTTAGGGGTCGCCAATTGCCAAAGCGGTTGGTAATCGTGCAATGAACTTACTCCAGAATGAACTGTTATACTTTGAAGGTGGATGAATTATGTTTGCTAGGTTTCAGACCTAGCTAAATGAGATATATATTTTTTTCAATAGCAATAACAATCTATATGTAATATCAGATTATATAACAAAATAGTTTTTCAAAGTATACGAATGTTATGTAAGTTTAAATAAACTGTGTGTATTTATAAAAATAGTGTACACAAGTTCAAACGTCATAAAAATCGTATGCATATAAATGAAGTGAATATGAAATAAACATTTGATTTGTATTTACAAAAGGTAAACGCACAAACACACCTACACAAAGCAATGCATTTAAATTTTCCACATATTTGTTAACAAAAATAAATTTGCTGAATGAATTTCTCTGTCATTTGGAAGTAGATTTTTATTTATTGCAATTTTTACGAGATACTTGTCGAATAAAACGTGCAAGCAGATATTGCAAGAAAAGTATTGCATAAAAAATGCAGAAAATTGTCAACGATTTATTGCAAAACATTGGCCAGACATCTCGATTTCCTTAAAATCAATTGCGTGTTACATCGACAAAGAAGAACGTTGCAGTGTTATCACTTTTTCTTTTCTAATTAAACGTTGTCAATTGATAGCATTTTATGTTTATACATTTTATTTTATCTAATAAATTTTACAGAGTTTTTTCCCAAATAATATATGTTGATATATATATTTTAACAAACAATGGTTATTTATTTCAATATAGTAAAACTCCTGAAGCCTAGACCAAAATGTTATCTTTGTTATAGGAAGAATCTCAGTTCCAGGCATACCAATTAAACGCCGTTACCCCTTCCTTTTTGTCACGTTTTTTTTGTATACACCATCGAAGTTATGTGGACGTTTTAAGATGTCTCCGTTTCATGATTCTACGTTTAAGGTTTTTTTTTGCGTTTTATGATTCTACGTATCAGGAGTTTTACTCTAGCAATACAGTTGTTGAACTCAATTGCTCTTCCCACCCTACGCCTCCTAGCGTTTTAAAGCTCTCTTTTAACCTCAATGTCACTCAAATTAACAATTGCCTCACTTAGAGCGACATTTAACTCGATCGACGCATTAATTACAACAGTCGGGTCAGATTCTATTCGATCTGACGCAGCATTTATCTTTTTTAATAGAAAATTTACCTCATTTGACAAACCATTTACCAAACTCATGTCAGCATCTGACATATAACATATATCGTCTAGAACATTCACGGGCGTACGGGTTCCTCGTTTCTTATTATTTAAGGTACCCATGATTTCCAATATTGATGTGATCATAAATGTAAAATGGACGAGAGTATGTAGTCTGACGACGTTTAATCACTTTTATAGCTGTGCAAATATGGTCAAGCCAACTCAACAACAACCTAACTGGAGTCAATAAATAAATGTATTAGAAACAATAAAATTTGTAAAACTATTAGGAATATATTTTTTCCCATGAAATATTGCATAAACGTTACGACCTTCCCGAATGAATTAGTATTTATTAGAATTATTGACATTACGCAATCACAACCAAACGAAATCGATACTCACAACATTCATACATGAATAAAAAATTGCACCAAACCCACTATGGACATATATCATTACAACAACATATAAAGAAGCATTCAACAAAAACATAAGACCAATTCAAATTAAGCCAAACCTTCAGATTCACAGAACAAAACGCTCAAACACGGAGCTAAAACTTGATCTACTTCACAGAAGTGGTAAAACATTCAATTAAAATAAACGTGATGAACCTTAACAAATAAAGTTGACAGAATCCTTGGTGTTCAAAGTTGGTTTATAAATTTTTATTAAAAAATTCTCTTGGATCAGCAGCTTAAACTCCTAAGAGGCGAATTAAAAACGTTTGACTTGATACATTATATCAACTGAACAGCATAAATAAAATAAGAAACATCATCACAAAAAATTATTGGAAATTTAAATAATTTATATAGTGATTTCATAAAGGTCATTATGTATCTATCCAACCATATACTTAATGATGCAGAAAAAGCATTTGAGTTTTGGTTTCAATTAACATGCAAATAATAAATATAATACATAAACAAACTGAATTAGAAGCATTATAATTTGATTTAAAAATCTAGAAACATAACAGAAGATTACCATGCGACCTCAAACAATAGATTTATGCGTAACAGAAAGAGATACAAATAGAAATCAACCATTTAAACATAATTTACGTGAATTAGCATAAACGTTGAATACAAAAACAATGGTAGAAATAAGAGCATATTAGTCTGGCATATACGTAATATTAAACATACCCGAGTATCTAATCAGGATAGATGAAATTTTCCAAAATAATGGAAATTCCTAAAAATACCTTCAACGAAATTAAAAAGAGATGCAAAAAAATGATTTGCTGCTACAAATGCTTAGTAAGCAACTGGTGATTTTGAAACTGGTTATTTGTACTTCGAAATAAAAATACAAAAGCAGGGAAACCCATTAAAATTTATTATCTCCCAGTGACTTCGCTTACATATAGGCCTATCAAAGCCTGTTAATGATTTCTCCTAGCACACCCAAACCAACCAAGAAAACAGAATTTAAGCCTCAACCTAGGCCAATAGAGTGACCCTTGTTTAGATTCAATTAAATTGGACGAACTGGTAAGATGAAGTTTGTGTTTGTAAATGCTGAGAAGATGTTCGTGTTTGCAAAGGTTAAGATGAGATTGGTATTTCTTAAATGTTGAGATGAGGTTTGTATTTGTTAATGTTGAGATGAGGTTTTTGTTTGTAAATATTGAGATGAGGTTTGTATTAGTAAATGTTGAGATGATTTTTGAATTTGTAAATGTTGATATTATGTTTGTATTTGTGAATGTTGAAATGACGTTTGTGTTTGTCAATGATGATATGATATTTGTATTTGTAAACATTGAGGTTTACATATATAATTCTTGAGATGAGATTTGTATTTGTAAATGTTGAGATGGTGTTTGTATTTGTAAATGATGAGATGAGAGTTGTGTTTTTAAATGTTGAGTTGAGTTTTTTTTATAAATGTTGATATGAGGTTTGTATTTGTAAATGTTGAGATTAGGTATGTGTTTGTAAATGTTGAGATGATGTTCGTTTTTGTAAATGTTGAGATGAGGTATGTGTTTGTAAATGTTGAGATGAGGTTTGTATTTGTAAAAGTTGAGATTAGGTATGTGTTTGTAAATGCATAGAACGTTAAGTAAAAGCTCTCTTTTATTTCCTTGCATAATTATAGAACTTTTGATGTAACATAATTTTTTTATTTCGCGTTTTTAATTGAACTCTTACACATAGAGTAGAATATTTTAGGTCTAATAAATTGATAATTCATTTGTTAGTGTTTTAATTGGTTTCTATCTATGGAGTAGTTCTTATACGATATATACAGTTTCTCAAGTATGAAAAATTTATGAAAATTTAAATCCATTCCTTGAATATTTTTTTATAAAATTATTTTGTAAATATATCAATTATATCATGTTTTAATTTTTGCTTTATTTACTAAAATTACATTCTCTGATGATGAACGAAGTACAGTGCTAGGAACACCAATCTGAATATTCCAAAATATTTAGTTGTAGTTTATATATAATAAATGTTTGAGGTTCAACAAGAATAAATATATTCACAAAAATGTTTGAATTAAAAGGAAATGTTTTAAAACTTCAAATTGATATCCCTATGACCGTACCTTACGTTGCAAATGAAGAATGCTGGTCATCATATTAAGATTCATAAGGAATATTTCCAATATGTATATACGGTGAGGTGAAACATGTATTTGGAGAGTAATTTTTTTGTTTAGAATCATTTATAGAATTAATAGTATTGCGTAAAGCTCACAAAATGTTCGTAAAACAATTATAAGCACATCTAAACAACAAAAACTGATTATTTGGAACGTATGTATAATTTATATACAAATTAATATAACAAGTAGTGAAAAAAGTATTTGGACAGTTTATAAATTATGCTTTAAATTAATGTTTTCAGTAAATTGCATGATCGAATATGGTAGAATTTTCCGGAATAGTGTAGAACGTGCATTACATAAGAATATTATATATCTTGATGGTCATTTCATCCCTAGACTCCGCACTGAAAACACTGCCAAATGCCAAAGCAAAAAGAGTTGTCAAAAGATGTTAAAGATCGAATTATTTCTGCAAACAAAGAAAAAAAAACTATCGTAAGATTTCCAAAGACATTTGTGTTCATGTAAGCACTGTAAGTTACATTATTAAAAAATGTAAAGAATGCGGTGCACATGGAAAGAATGCGATATACATGGAAATAATGCGGTAGTCATAAAAATTTGCCAGGGACAGGTACTCCACGCAAAATATCACAAAGATGTTCACGGAAAATAGCACGGCGAGTAAAAAATGATCATTTTGTGACATGGAGAGACTTCAAAAAGATCTCAGCAATGCATGAACCAACGTGTGCAAGAGGACCATAAGTTTTGAAATTCACCGACAAAATTTACAATCTCATTCTCCTCGCAAAACCCCATTACTAAAAAAACATCATTTAAAATCAAGACTTGAATTTGCTAAAACTAATTTAAAACATCATGATGACTTTTATAAGTAAGTTTTGTGGTCTGATGAAAGCAAGATTGAACTTTATGGCCATAACGAGGATGGGACAGCCTACGCTCAAAAGAACACCAACCCCACTGTGAAGCACGGAGGCGGTAGTATTATGGTTTGGGCATTACTTGCATATAATGGCACATGGCAATTGGAAATTATAGAGGGCACAATGAATGCATCTAAATATATTCAGATCTTACAAGATTGCTTGCAGACATCGGTTGAGAAACTGGAACTGGGACCTGAATGGCTTTTTCAACGGGACAATGATTAGAAACATACAGCCAAAGCAGCGCGTGCATGGCTCCAAAACAATAGCATCAATGTGTTGACATGGCCCAGGCAATCATCTGACTTAAATTCAATTAATAATCTTTGGAGAATACGGAAAAGTCAAGTTCGTGAAAGATGATCAACGAACCTTGGTGAATTTGCTAAAGAAGAGTATTGAAAAATTCCCATCAAATCTTGCCAGGCGTTTGTAGAGAGCTACAGGAACAGACTGAGAGCCGTGGTAGCAAATAAAGGAGGAGCAACAAAATATTAAATACATTTAAAGTATAATTTATAAACTGTCCAAATACTTTTTTCACTATTTGTTTTATTAATTTGTATATAAATTATATACGTGCCAAATAATCAGTTTTTGTTGTGTTTATAATTGTTTTACGAATATATTGTCGATCTAAATACGGATATTTATCAATGGGAAAAGTCATTCCTGTCGAGATAATTCAAAGATATACCGTTGCAAATCATTAAGTTTCCAAAGATAAAAAATAACATTTAAGATGGCTCATATTTTGTTGGGTGAGAACATAACTTTAATATTTACTTTCATTTTGAAACCAACCAAAAAACATTTAAAAACATGATTTCTTATGATTATACAAAATATATTTGAAGCTTCAACATAGATGTAATGATATATAAATCAATAAAATGTATCAAAAATATATGTATGATTGAATCAAAAACATATGCTTGACTAAATCAAAAATAATGATTACATATTTATGATTGAAAAAAAATAATGATAAAATACTTATAATTAAATAAAAAAATAAAGATTAAATATTTATGATTAAATCTAAAGAAATGATTAAATATTTATGATTAAATCCAAAATAATGATTGAAATAATTCCTTCGTTAATATTAATGAATTAAAACTAAGTCAATTAAAAATCACTAAATTAAATCTTTTTGGATTTATTAATATTTTTATAATAAAAAAATACATTTATTTCGCTTTCCCTTTCTCTTCTATTATATAAAATAATGTAACATTATATAAGATTATGTAACTTTATATAAAATTATATGACACTATATAAAATTATGAAACATTATACAAATTTATGTAAAATTATATAAAATTATGTAACATTATATGAAATTAAGCATCTTTAAATAAAATTATGTAACATTATATAAAATTATGCAACACTATATAAAATTATGTAACATTATATAAAATAATGTAACATTGTATACAATAATGTAACATTATATACAATAATGTAACATTATAAAATATTATGTAACATTATATAAAATTATGTAACATTATATAAAATTATATAACACTATATAAAGTTATGTAAAATTATATAAAGTTATGTAAAACTATATAAAATTATTTGAAATTATGTGAAATTATAAAAAAATATGTAACATTGTATAAGAATATGTAACATTATATAAAATTGTGTAAAATTATATAAAATTATGTAACAGACTAACAGTACATAAAATTAAGTAAAATCATATAAAATGCATGCTTAGTTAATATAAAGTCTCCAAATATGAGAAAAATATGATTTAATTTATTTAATTTGTTTTTTATTTATTGTATTTATTTATTTATTTGTTTATTTACTCATTTTATTTATTTATTTTACCTATTGTGTTTATTTTTGTCTGTTTTTTTTTGTTTGTATGTTTGTTTGTTTGTTTGCCTGTGTGTTGGTCTGCCTGTCTGTTTGTTTGTTTGTTTGTTTGCTGGTTTGTATGTTTTTTGCTAGTTTTTATGTTTGTCTGTGTGTTTGTTTGTTTGTTTGCTGGTTTGTTTTTTTGTTTGTTTGTTTATTTCATTTTATTTGTTTATTATATTTGTTGTATTTACTTAATTACTTATCTAACTTATGTATTGTATTTATTTGTTAATTTGTTCATTTGTTCATTTGTTTGTTTATTTGTTCATTTGTTTGTTTATTTGTTCATTTGTTTGTTTTTTGTTTATTTGTTCGTGTTTTTGTTTGTTTGTTTATTTGTTCATTTGTTTGTTTGTTTGTTTGTTTAATTGTTTATGTGATTGTTTGTTTGTTTGTTTGTTTGTTTGTTTGTGTGTTTGTTCATTTGTTTGTTTGTTCGTTTGTTCGTGTTTTTGTTTGTTTGTTTGTTTGCTTATTTCATTTGATTCATTTAATTAATTTGATTTGTTTATTGTATTTATTGTATGTATTGTATTTATTGTATGTATTGTATTTATTGTATTTATTGTATTTATTATATTCATTGTAATTATTGTATTTATTATATTTTCTGTATTTATTGTATTTATTATATTTATTTTATTTATTGTACTTATTATATTTATTGTATTTATGGTATTTATGGTATTTATGGTATTTATTTGTTTATTAGTTTGTTTGTTTGTTTGTTTGTTTGTTTGTTTGTTTGTTTGTTTTTTTTATTTAATTAATTTATTTATTTATTTATTTGTATAATTTATTTATTTATTTATTTATTTATTTATTTATTTATTTATTTATTTATTTATTTATTTATTTATTTATTTA
>JARUHE010315636.1:0-11757 GCA_031471125.1 Archaeomysis grebnitzkii | reverse complement strand
TTTAAAAACCAGAGGTTAACGATTTTTTTTTTAAAAACCAGAGGTTAACGATTTTTTTTTAAAACCAGAGGTTGACGATTTTTTTTTTTAAAAACCAGAGGTTAACGATTTTTTTTTTAAAAAACCAGAGGTTAACGATTTTTTTTTTAAAAACCAGAGGTTAAGGATTTATTTTTTAAAAACCAGAGGTTAACGATTTTTTTTTTAAAAACCAGAGGTTAACTCTTTTTTTTTTTTAAAAACCAGAGGTTAACGATTTATTTTTTTAAAAACCAGAGGTTAACGATTTTTTTTTTAAAAACCAGAGGTTAACGATTTATTTTTTAAAACCAGAGGTTAACGATTTTCTTTTTTAAAAACCAGAGGTTAACGTTTTTTTTTAAGAACCAGAGGTTAACGATTTTTTTTTTAAAAACCAGAGGTTAACGATTTTTTTTTTAAAAACCAGAGGTTAACGATTTTTTTTTAAAATGTACGGTAGTTTTGCAAGGATATAAATTGTATATGCATACATAGTAAGAAACATAGTAAAAAGATACGGAAGGGCAAACCCGGCACAGTTGAATTTATCACACCAATATTTTCATCCATAACTTCATTAGTAACTGTCCGATTTAAACAAAAACACACAAAAGCATACCAACGCATGCACTATTTTGTTGAAGGTCCGTAAACAGAAACAGTTTTGCTTTATATATAGCCGAGTAATAATAATTGTAATACAATTTAACCGTCTTACCCTATGAGAACACTAAATATATTTATTTTAAATACTTTTTTTAGTTTATTTTGTTCTTTAAGTTCTGAAGCAAAATATTCGTTCAGATACCTTAAAAAGAAAAAAAAAATGTTTCATACACTTATCATACCATTTTCTTGTAAGAAAAATAAATATATATTTAAGCAAATTCCCAGTAAAAATATTATTGTTAATATTAATAAATATAAATACAAATATTTTATATATTTTCAAAACCAAGTTTTACCCATTAAAAATACTATGCAAACAATTCCTCACAGTTGTTATTGTTTGCTAAAAACACAGCAAACTAAAAATGTATTCGTACTCACGGTTTGAAATAGCTCTTGCAGTGAGCTGAAGCAACGGTTTCGGTTGAGATGCCTCGCTCACTTCAACGTAGTAGGATGTTCTGCTGAACTCAACGGAAGAGTTGCTCAGTTGAGTTAGTTGAGTCACTGAAAATACAAACATCAATAAATACGATAAATCAATTTATTGGTGAACACTAGTTTATGACTTTGTGGGCAGGTTACAATTTCCTTCACATTAATGCCCGCAAAATCAAAAATCAATAAATATGTTGATACATTAAATTGGATATAACATTTTATCATACAAAGTTAATAACTTTCATCTTAAAATATGAAACAATTAATTCAACACAATTGACACGTTTAACTGTGTATACTATTTTATATAAAAAACATAAAGAACTTTCAACATAAAATATATTTTAACTGTCAACCATAAAATACAAATATGTTTTTTCTGAAAACAAAAATCCTATATTGAGATGGTTCAAAATCTGACGTAACACGAACTTATATTGTTTCCCTGCACATGCGCAATGGTAAACATAGTTTTAATAATTGAATAATCGAGTAAGATTCAGACAAAGAAAAATACCCTACTGACAGTTTTTTTTTCAACCAAATGAGAGTTCTTTTTTTAGCAAGGCACTGACTGTTCCACTTGCTAGAGTCAAACTTATAATTTATGTGATAGTTTTTTTTTATAACATCAATATAAATCAGCAAAACAAATCTTTAGCAAATCTGACTTACTGTTGTTTGACCCAAACCAACCCACTACATCCGATTCAGTTACTACAATGTGTTAATGGTGGCAAAGATGATTTGATTGAATCTTAATGAACATTCGCAAAATTGTATGCTTCACGAATACTGAGAAAATCTCTCACTTTATCAATGTCATCCAGATAAGAAAAGATTCTCTCCCAAATAAATTCATACCATACATGTTGCTGAAACAAAATAAACAAAACGTGATCGTGTTTATGAACCATAAGTTATTCTTTAAGGTTACTTTCAAACTGGATAAGATTTCATTCTTAGTGGTTGTAGGAACAAGTTTTATACACCAAACACTAATGAAATGTTTTCACTTGTGCTACAATAAAACATTAATTATAAACGTCTTGACGTCTTCTACAACATTGCTACTCAAAGTGGTGGTCCACGAACTGGTGCCGGCCTGCGAACCAACAGGTGACAATAAAAAAGAAACAATAGCATAACTTTAGAAATTTTGGTTGTGCACCGCACTGTGTTTTTTTACTGTCCAATTTACACTTTATATATTATTAAAATGTAAGAACCTTATTATTATTAATGTTATATTATTATTATATTATATTATTATTATTATTATTATTATTATTATTATTATTGTTTCTAAAAGCGTTTATGTGTTTTATAACATAACTAAATTAATTCAGTGTTGATGAAAATTATTGCATAATTATGGGTAAAGAGTGTTTGAGCTATGCAACCACCCTTTTGAGTTTGTTCAGAGAAAAAAATATTATGGGTTGGTTAAAAAATTAAATTTATTTCACTAATGTATTATCCATCTTTAATTATCTTAACATCTCCATACCGGGAACGATGATTTCGCATTTCATAACGCCAGCCAGGATTGCTGGACAAAAACTAAAACTGAAAAAATGAAAGAATCGAGTGTCATTAGAAAGCTGTAACATGTTTCATCAATTAGCGACACTCTTCGCTGAAACAGGTTAATACCTTTGCATTACATCGCTACGGAATTTATCAGAGAACACTTCACGAGTCTGACAGAACGTTTTCAGTTTCACTTGCCAGCAGAAAAATATCTACGGGAAAGATCCGAAAAAAGATGAAACGGTTATTCAATCAATTTTACCCTCAGTTAAACCCTATTATTGTTTTCACTAATGACAACAAAATTAAAAACTGATTCCATTTAAAGATAAGGTCGATACTAACGCAAGATATTTGCTCATATATCAATATCGATGTTGTAGCTGTAACGTTACGTATATAGGTGCCACCACAAGACACATAAGGACCAGAATGAGCGAACATCTTCGGATGTCTCATCGCACAGGTATGCGTCAGACCCGTCCATCTTTCAGCGCGGTGAGAGGTCATTGACAAAACAATGATCACACCTTGAACAAAGACAACTTTAAAATAAGATCATAAATAAATAAATCAGACCTTTTCATTGCCGAAAGCATTTTAATAAAACAATTGAAACCACAACTAAACACTGGCCCATCAATTGAACTCAAAACTTTGTAATTTTCTTTCCAGTCTTACACAAAACCAACAAATGTTTTGCCGCATAATTTTGTTCGATAAATTCGATTTCCTTCCTCTTCTTATTTTATTGAACTTTTACTTTATTTATAGAAATATCATAATGGCTAATTATTATTAAATTTTTTTTTGCCATTCTAAAA
Organism: Archaeomysis grebnitzkii; assembly: GCA_031471125.1. NCBI lineage: Eukaryota > Metazoa > Arthropoda > Malacostraca > Mysida > Mysidae > Archaeomysis > Archaeomysis grebnitzkii. Next base: position 8,269 of record JARUHE010315636.1, on the reverse strand, counting down.
ACATTTTAATTTAAATAAGCTTTAAAATTTATATTGATAATGGCTACAGAAATATAGTCGAAAGCTCTATATTTAACGACCAAAGCGCCAGAAAATAAATTTTTTTATTTCTTTAAATCCTAATGTTTTTAACAATTCGTGAATAAAAATTAGCTTATTTGTTTTATCGTGTGTTTTTATCTTTATTTTTAAGTTTTTAAATCTATATGTATATATATCAACATTTCGGCCTTCAAGTGTACCTGGTCTTCATGTGAAAACCATAAAGACACCTGACGAAAACATATATATACTTCTTATTAGAAATTGTTATTGAATTACATAGTAAAATAAATACATTATTTATTTTTATAATTTTCAATTATTATATAAACATATAGTTAAATTTAAATTAAAAAAAGTTTGAAATACTTTAAAAATATATATATATACATGTAAGGAAAATGGCTTCACATGTACGAAGAAAAAACTATATAGTTAGGTAAGAAAATTAATTAAACATAGATCATATTCAATTAGCAAATGGAGGTATGTAGCTGTGTAGCAATTGTAGCACATGCACCCAAAGACCACTTTTCCACTATGAAATTACATATGAAGGTCGAAATATTGGTATTTATATATAGTAATTTTGTTGTATTCATAACTTTTACTCGGTCACAGCCTTAATTCGTTTACGAATATCTTAGTACTTGTTATTTATTAATTTTTAAGAAATACAAATATTGAAATAGACAAATAAAATATTAAGCCAGCCAATTTTATAACTATCACAAGAAAGCAATTAATACACAATTTTAAAGCTCAGGGGTAGATCCTTGCAATCCAACTAAAAACAAATCTGTGGAAAGAATGCATATTTGATGGAAAATGTTTTTTCTCATAATGTTGCTGGTGAGTAATAACTTTGTTGGCAGTTCTTCTGAATCTTTACAACTTTTTAAGACTGCAGGCAATGTATGCATTTTTAGCATAATGCAGCTGGGCACTATTTTGTTCACAATTTTTCTAAGCTTATAAATATTTGGGTTCAGAACCTATTTCTTGATTCTTCTGTCATGCAATCCACGTCTTTGAAAGAAAAAGAACAGCTGATTTATATTTCAATAGGTTTTGTATTGAAAAGTAATGTAAGGAAATTTAACCATCGCCAGTGATTGAACTAACAAAGTTTTGGATTACCTTGAGCCAAGAACTACCAGAAATTTAGGTTCAAGCTTTAAAAAAGTTTTAGTGAGATTTCAGACGATCTATCTATGCGAGAAAACATTTTTATTGTATGCAGGGACAAAAAAGAAATATAAAAACCGGCTGGATGCAGAAAAGGACATAATCTTGCAAGTTACTTCAATTAAACCCAAATTTGAAAAATTTCAAAGTACAAAACAGCAGATGCATCACAATGATTAAATAAATAATCATCTTAATTACTCCAAAACATAAATTAGTAAGTGTTAATGGAATTTTTGTAAATTCTTTATAAATTTATTGTGAGGGTTCCGCGAACAATATTCGACCTCCTCAATGGCTCCAGAGCACCAACAATTTGTGAACCCTTGCATTAAAACACTAAAGTGAGTTAAAATGTGTTGCGGTGCAGATTGCCCTGGAGAGTCATTTGTTCTATTTATTAATTATTATTAGCTATTCACATCTATTATAACAAACTATTAATATTTAGTAAGGATTTCTTCAACGTTGACTTGATGTTTCTAATCCTTGTGCTAATGGTTATCGAGACGCTAAAAGGGGTACATTCATAATGTTTCAACAATCACTCATGTTCCAGTGGGTTGATTTTGCGTCAAATGCATGTAACTCAGTTAGTTAACAGAGGTTTGTTTATCTTTGTTGATTTTGTGTCAAATGCATGTAACTCAGTTAGTTAACAGAGATTTGTTTATCTTTGTTGAACTTGTATTCAAAGAAAGTAACTTGAGTGACCAACATTTTAAAATGACTAGTACATAACAAAAATCTATGGGCATATAGCAGAGCCCTCAAACAATCACAAGTTCATAAACACTATAAAAATAGTTAGTTTTTAACAAGTTCTAGTGTTAGAAAAACGTTTTTAAAACTATTGTTCTTAATGCATATATCTTTCATTTGTATTAAATTAGCATTGCTCTAAGAAATAAAAACAATTTTGACAAATCCTTAACAACTGTAGCAACAATGAAGAGTAACTCGTAGCATGGTGAGATGAAGCTTTAACATGTGTTTGCTGATCAATCTGGATTGATCTAGAATCTAGATGGATCTGAACTTCAGAGTTCTTCCCAAGTATGTTTTTGAGATATTTTGTTTTTATACAATTAGGGACTCATAAGATATTAATTATCTTATAATAACTGTAAACTAGTCTACGTTTATAAGTCTCTGTTTTCATTCAACAAAATATATTATTAGTCCAGCAGCTTATCGATAAAACTAGATTTGTTTGCTTTAAAATAATTATAATATCATTTATTTTTCTAAGGTAATTTTTAAAACCGTTAAATAAACAATAAATTAACTTTGTAACTTATTAATTTACAAAATTAAAGCTAACTACTAATATTTAAAATCAACAATCTCTTCCACCGATCAACTAGATTATTGCCAAATTTTGTTTAAAAAAATACAAGAAGCTAGTAAAGGTTGCTTATTTTATATGTATTAAATAAGATAATTAATATATTTTGAGTTTTTGCAAAACTAAATGGTATGAAAACAAAATATCACACGTGGTAACTTTGCTGAGATTCAGATAGATTTAGATCCATCTAGATCGATTTTGATCGATCTATAATGAAAAGCAAACGCAACCAATGATAGTGGGCCTTAGCCAAAATTTTTCAAACTCACGAAGTTCAAACAACGAACGGTTATTTTAAGATAATACACAGTAGACTTCATAAAGGAATACACATAGTTAGTTTCAGCTATAATAATACCCGTATGTACAAAAATACATCACAAAGCATTTAATTATGATTATAAGTGTATGTTGCACAATAAAATGCATACAAAGCGTAGCTCCAACTAACAATAAGAGGAAGGCCTGAAAAAAGTTTGACAGAGTCTTAACAGATGACAGTCAAATGATTGTATGAACTACTAACATAAAGAGAAAAGCATGATTTTTTTGACATAATCTTAAAAGATGACAGTCAGAACCACATCAAATGTTGTATCATAATCGGCTAGAAAAGTGTCAGAAAACACTACAAAAGTTGAACACAAAATGTTTTATTGAGTTGCTACACAAATTAAAAGTTTTAGCACAACCACACCAAGAAAAATTTAGTTTAATCAGTTAAATTAACAACATTTTTATAATTATAATAATTAAGAAAGTCTAATTAAACTAAACATGTTTGTGTGTCCCCATAAAACTAATCATACCAGTAATAAAAAATATAAGATAGTTGGAGGTGAAACTAAGACTATTTAGTCATTTGATCTTTTTTTGAAGTGTATAAAACCGTTTCTCCTCCCACATTTGCACCTAACGAGGGGAGACCAAAAGAGGGAAAATGTGATAGGAAAAAAGGGAGAAGTTGATAAGGGGAGTTGTCTTTCTACACACTTCGTCTGTTGACCTAGGCTGGTCAGGTCATGTCGGAAGAACGTTTTATACCAGTGGTCGTGGAGGCTCAGTCACCGAACACTTCAACATTTATTCAATTCTAATCTTTTACATTTATCAACATTTATTGTGATATTGTTGTTTATAATTTAGACTTTTCAAGATTCATATTCATTTTTAGACTTTCATAAGTGTGATTTTGTTTGAGAAAGTTGATTACTTTCAATCATTTTTACCAATAAATGCTAGTTTAAATTAGCAATTGAAAACACATTTTATTCTATAAACATTGAAAGTCACGTGAAGCATGGCAAATTAAGCATCTGATGAATAATACAATTGTAAAACAATTAACAAAAATAAATACATTTATTTCAAATAAGAATATATAAATCAAAGTGAACACTTCACAACACTAGCTTTTTTTTGAGGGAACCATTGAACATTTCTAGTTTGGCGGCAAATAAAATTCAGGTAAGTTAAATATTTGTATGATTGGATATTTTTACGAGGCCTATATTTGCTCGATTCTTTCATAGTGTCTTCGTTTTGCTTACAAATCTTTTTCGTTTAAAAAAATATTTTAAGAAACTAATCTAAATTAAATTTTTAAAATCAATTTAATTTTGAAGTTTTGTAAATTTTGCATTTAATTAGATTAATTTTACCTATACAAAAACATGAAAATTCATATACAACCATCTCATTTTTTCTTGTCTTATTTCTTCTTTATTTTAAAATCTTAAATTTCTTTTCGTTAAAATAATATTTTTAACCTTATAAGACTAAGCAGTTATAGTCATAAGGATTGAATACGTTACAATTTGTATTAAAATAGTCATTGTAAAGAATTCTTCACATCTGATGTTATAGGGCTATACAGTTTTTAACTACATTTCCTTATTAATGCTTGTAATTACTTTTTGTTGATTGGCTTTTCAAGAATGAAGTTTTAAAAACAGTTATTTATGCTATAAATAAACAAAATCCAAAATCTTTCTATACTTAATGCAAAATATGTCTTTAATTATTGTTGATAACCAATCGTTTGTATATTAATTGTTTTAGTTATTTTTTTGCAGATTTCATATTATATTATTTATTGTTTTAGTTATTTTTTTTTGCAGATTTTATATTATATTATTTGTTGTTCTAGTTATTTTTTCAGATTTCATATTCTATTATTAATTGTTTTAATTTTTTTGCAGATTTCATATTATATTATTAATGGTTTTAATTTTTTTGCAGATTTCATATTATATTATTTATTGAAATAAACATTTTAAAAGTAATGGCACGTTGTTTCAATCTACCTTTAGCTTTAGTACAATTGGATCGACAATAGCACAAGTGATGTAACCCACATACAAACAACATAAAGCTTATCTCACTTGTATTATTATATAGATCGACAATAGCACAAGTGATGTAACCCACATTCAAACAACATAAAGCTTATCTAACAATAGGACAAGTGATGTAACCTACATACAAACAACATAGAGCTTACCTCACTGGTGCTATTGTCGATCCATAAACGCATAAATTTGTAAAATAAAAATTTCACAACAAATAAAAACATTTATTGTTTAGTTATTATTTATTTTATAATTATATCAACTTAAAAATGAGAAACTAAATCTTGAAAAATGCAGATTATTTTCATAAGGAATAAAACATCAAAGCATTACTAATAAATACTAATTAACTTGCCACCTCGTTATTGTTCTTAATATGTAATTCAGATATGAACACAAACGTTAAATTTATCTTTTAATATGGAAGTGTGTTTTTATAGTTTTGAAATAATAGTTTAGTGTTTCAGCAAACATTTTGAAAAACATGTAATTTGTTTAAGCTTAACTATAACAAATTAGTAGCATTTGTATTGCATATAATATTGGTGTTTGTTTCAAACTACAGAATAGTAATTTATTTTTAAATTTATTTAAAATGATCTGTGATCATAGAAAATTAATGTCAATTAGGCCTAATTACGGAATGAATAAATTAAAATAAAATGCTTTGTTTTCATATGAAATAAACTTAAACTGTAAATATATGAATAGTTATCTAACCTTAAAATGTCTATCACCATAAAAAATGAGTTTATTTTGGGGTATCAAGTTTTTTATAGTCCTTACAACTTTCAAAATATTTGATAGTGTGCTTATTTGATTTACTTTGAAATATAGCTTAACTTCTGGTCTAAAAATTTACATCATTTATTCTATGAAATATTTACAGAACATTTTTATATACTTACTTATCAAGTTAGTTATAACTTATAACTTATAACTTATAAATTATAACTTATAACTTATAACTTACTTATCAAGTTAGTATTTGTTTTTTGGCATTGTCAAAAAAAATTAGTCCATTATGACGATATAGGAATGTAGAAAAATTATCCGTTCTGTATGTTTGACAAATAGTTTTTGAGTTTAAAGTAATATGAAAAATTATAATTATTGCTTCAAACTTTTTGAAAAAAAAAACTAAACTGTTTTTCAAGACTATATAGAAATGAAAAATAGAAACATTTAGGCAATTTTAATTTATTTTGTAAATAAATTTGAAAGGTTCATAAAAAAAATCCAAGTCACTAATAGTGAATAATTAACTTTTCTACGGTGTTTTTAACATTTTATTATATATTTTATAACAATACCGTTTATGACAATGAACTCTATAAAAACATTTCCTTAACTTTGGTACCATAAATAAATGAATTCAAAATAGTACGTAGAAGCCTATATAAAATAAAGTTAATTAAAACAGTGTGCGGGAAAAAAAACTACTTAGGCTAAATGTAAACCATAAAATAAATTTTCTATCTCGGGTTGTGTCTTATTCGGTGTCACTATTCCACAGCTTTGCATAATTTCTAGATTAACTGAACCCATTAGTGTTCGATGGTCGTAATTCTAACCACCAACAAAGGTTATTTTCAATACAAACCATAACATATTCTGGTCCTTACGGCAACTGTTGGATCGGTCATTAGTGAGGCAAAAAAACGACGACGATGACGAGGTGAAAGTGTCCGCTGTAGGAGCCGTCGGCGACTTAATCAACAAATGATCCGTTGACTTGATCAGTAAGTGATCCGTTGACATGATCAATACATGATCCGTTGACTTGATCAGTAAGTGATCCGTTGACTTGATCAATAAATGATCCGTTGACTTGATCAATAAATGATTGGATTTGCATAAAAATTCGATCACTCCGATTCGCTTCACTTCGCAAAACGGAAACGGAAAAGACAGGAAGGGTTGGATTTAAATGTCTCGATTTTGGATTTACTTTTTGAATTTATTCTTAGTGTTATTGATTGTATTAATTTTGTTAGTGCTGTTAATTTCAATAATGTCATTAGTGTTGTTAGTTTTATTAATTGTATTAGGGTTGTTAGTGCTATTAGTTGTAATAGGGTTGTTAGTGTTATTAATTGTATTCATTTCATTAGTGTTGTTAATTGTGTGAGTATTATTAGTTGTATTAGTGTTGTTAATGTTAAAAATTTTATTGAAGTTGTTAGTGTTATTATTTTTATTAGGGTTGCTAGCGATATCAATTATATTAATGTTAAAAACTTCATTAATTGTATTAGGGTTGTTAGTGTTATTAATTATGTTAATTTCATTAGGGCTGTTAGTTTTGTTAGTGTTGTTAATTTCATTAGGGCTGTTTATTTTTTTACTGTTATCAATTGTATTCATTTCATTATTAATGGTAGTTTTGTTAGTGTTATCAATTGAATTAGGGTTGTTAGTGCTATCAATAAACATTAATGTTAAAAATGTCATTAGTGTTGTTAGTGCTATTAGTTGTAATAGGGTTGTTAGTGTTATTAATTGTATTCATTTCATTAGGGCTGTTAATTTTGTTAGTGTTGTTAATTGTATTAGGGTTGTTAGTATTATTAATTGTATTAGGGTGGTTAGTGTTATTAATTATATTAATTTCATAGTGCTGTTCATTTTCTTAGTGTTATCAATAGTATTCATTTCATTAGTACTAGTAATTTTGTTAGTTTTATCAATAAACATTAATGTTAAAAATGTAATTAGTGTTGTTAGTGCTGTTAGTTGTTATAGGGTTGTTAGTGTTATTGATTGTATTCATTTCATTAGTGCTGTTGTTTTTGTTAGCGTTATTAATAATATTAGGGTTGTTAGTGATCTTAATTATATTAGGGTTGTTAGTATTATCAATGAAATTAATGTTAAAAATTTAATTAGTGTTGTTAGTGCTATTAATTTTATTAGTGCTGTTAGTGTTATCAATTGGTTTCATTTCATTAATGTTGTTAATTTTGTCAGGGTTATTAATGTTATTTGTGTTATCAATTTTATTTGTCTTATTCATTTTATTTGTATTACTAATTTTATTTGTGTTATTAATGTTAGTTGTGTTACTAATTTTATTTGTGTTATTGATTTTATTTGTGTTATTAATTTTGTTTGTGTTGTTTATTTTATTTGCAATACTAACTTCATTTCGGTTAAACATTTTATTTGTATTACTAATTTTATTTGTGTTATTAATGTTATTTGTGTTACTAATGTTATTTATGTTATTGATTTTATTTGTGTTAGCAATTTTATTTGTGTTATTCATTTTATTTGTATTACTAATTTTATTTGTGTTATTAATGTTAGTTGTGTTACTAATTTTATTTGTGTTATT
>JARUHE010315625.1:0-11759 GCA_031471125.1 Archaeomysis grebnitzkii | reverse complement strand
ATATATATATATATATATATATATATATACTTTTATATATATATATATATATATATATAGATCAATCATAAATTGAAGTATACTAATGCCATTTGTGTAAAAGAGGTAATTAATTTTAAAAAAACTATAAAATTCTCATCGTAAATACACCACATACGCTAAACCTATTTAAAATTGCATTTAACAAACTCGTTTATTATAGCTAATGACAAATTAAACTATTTATGCTGTTTTTATGTTCTTTTTCCTATAAAATTCCAATATTTAGTACACATTAGCAAGGGATTTTATCACATTAACAGCGTTTGAACTAACCATTTCATCAACAAATTCAATTTATTACGATACTAATTTGCTGTCAACTAATGTTTCAAAAAATGAAATATTTTGCTATATAATCTAAAATTTTATTTTGGAACTACGCTTAATTTGTTTGGCTATTCTGAATTAATTATAATTCAGTGAAATGTTTTTTCATACTTTTGAAGTGAACCTTTTTACCGGATAATTTAATAGACTACTTTTATGACTTTTAATTAATTTAAAAGTATTTTTTAATTGAAATTATCCTTAGAATATCTGTGAATTAAAACTTACTAAAATAAAGTACATCATACAATTAACAATAAATTCTTTCACATCTTCTATATTTAAAAAAAAAGTTACATAACCTAAAATCAGAGATGGGGGAACAATGACCTGTCAGCCAGAAAGTGACTCTTCAACTCATTTCAGTGACCCACTCGCTTGTTGATGTTTAGAAAAATAATATTCAATCATGTCACAGAAGAATGCACTTCTTTATAACTTAATTATTTAAAAAAGGTTTTAGTTATTTTTTCCAACCTTGCTGGCGCCTCAGTCTTCCCAGCATACCATTAACTCACGTTGCAGTATTATAGAGCCGTCTTATTTAGTTATCGTACCAGTTGCATGTGCGAAACTTGTTTCCCTTTGGAATAATGCCAACCCATGACCATGTCTACAAGGAATAGAAAGATTAATTTCGTCGCGAGTTGAAGTGTGAGAGTTGTTCACTATTTGTGGACTGGAAGGTATGGAGTTACCAAACCCAATGACAAGGCTTTGTATTTGTATTTGCAAAGAGGATATTATTGCGCTTCTTACAATATTAATTGAAATTATTAAAATCATTAATTATAATTTGCGGTCAATGACAAAATGATCAATAATGAAATAATAAAACAATGAAAATTTAAATTAGGTTTCAGGACAATTTATTTGGGTTGTAGTTTCTCATTTTGGTATTTATTAAATATATTGAACAATAATTTAAAATATATTTACCAACTTATCATATATAGTCTGTTCTTCAATTTCTTTATGGATTGCATTTTATCCTCTTATCAATGTATTAAAGTACTTTTGTAATGTTTTTGATCCTACTATCTATCGCCCAAGAAATAAGAGTACCATACTCAATTATTGTTTTATGTTTTTGATTGTTTTTTGTGAACGTAAATGCACAAATGGGTAAGCTACGTATGTGTGTATGTGTGTATGTGTGTTCTGGTTTGTTTACATTTTTGTATTAGTTTTGTATTATTTGATTGGTTTTGTTTCTCAGCTTGATTATAATGTCTGCAAAATATATTACAAATATAAACATTGAATAACTTCATTAACATTACGTTTCTAATATTTCATTTACTGTAGCAAATTAAAAACTAATCTTAAGATTACATGATCTAAAATACATGCTGAAGTATTATGTAGCCTAATAATATATTTTATCATATAAATATGTAACAAGAAAAAAAAGCTTAATTACAGAAGCACTTCTACTACATGTTATGATACTAATATTAAAAGTTATTACTGTTTTATAAAGACAATCATAAAAGTTTTACATATTCATCTTCTGTCTCCTTGTAAGCATCTTTATCACACCAAGCAAAGCTGCTTAGGAAGCAAAGTCCATCCTTGGTGACACGTTGAGTTGTTCCCTGCTTGGTATCTTGCGTTGAATTAACATCTAAGGTAAGGACCACCTCTTAAGGAAGGACTTCTCTGTGTTGATATCTCTGTCGTTAGCTTTATTGCTTTATGCAGTCAAGATCTGACATCTTATGTTGAACTAACTTCTAGAAGAAAGACCACCTCCTAAAAAGCGTAACTTTTTTTTGCTGATGTTTTTGTCGTTGACTTCATTGCTTTATGTTGTCGAGGGTTACCATCTTACAAAATAATAAAAAGTTGTTTTCAATCATCGTGTCTACGCGCTATTGTTATGTATACGTTATATTTTTATTTGATGCAATTAATGTCATATGTTCTGTACTGTATTTTAAGGTTTTGGGCCCAATAGTAATTTTAATACAACTTTTATAATCTGTTGTTTAACATACTAAGTTTTTTAAAATCTAGAAATGTTTTAATGGTTGCTAAATCATAAATTGGGATTTTAATTCTAATTCTTAAAGTTAAGTTCTGATGACTATTTGCACGTTGTTGGTGGCATCATTACATTTTTATTTATTAGTAATGTTTTATTTACGGAAAAATTAATACTTTACAGTTGTTTTGCACTAATGTCTAGAGAAGTACAAATCCATGTTTAATATGTAAATGCTTAATTAACTTGTACTCTACTAGTTCAATAAACGATTTTATGCTATGAATTGCAGTTTTCAAAAACTCACAATGTTACATTTTTTTGAGAATGAAAAATGATTTATTACTATACATACTTGTTTTATTTTGCTGTTTATTGCAAAGTAAAAATATTAAAGCTCAAATAAGTTTATAATCATATCTTAAAGAAATAATGTTATATGCAGGATTTGCTCGAATTGATTTTGTATATGCTAGCTTAATAATTTAGCTAAAACGTAATATCTTACACAAAAAATGTCGTTATGTACAAGTACATATAATAAGCATAGCATATTGTGACTACCACTAATACAGGACATAGTGGGGGAAAATAATTATAAACAGACGACTACCACTAATACAGGACATAGTGGGGGAAAATAATTATAAACAGACGACTACTACTAATACAGGACACAATGGGGGAAAATAATTCTGAACAGACGTCCACCACTAACACAGGACACAATGGGGGAAGATTATTCTAAGCAGATGACTACTACTAATACAGGGCACAGTGGGGGAAAATAATTATAAACAGACGACTACTACTAATACAGGGCACAGTGGGGGAAAATAATTCTGAACAGACGTCCACCACTAATATAGGGCACAGTGGGGGAAAATAATTCTGAACAGATGTCCACCACTAATAAAGGACACAATGGGGAAGATTATTCCAAACAGATGACTACTACTAATACAGGACACAGTGGGGGAAAATAATTATAAAAATTAGATTTAACCTTCACACCTAATTCATACAATTTTCAAGTATGTAAACTTACAATTTTTATAATTTTGTAATTGAAATTTTTTTCAAATTAATTTAATGTTTTCAATTTATGCAAATTGTTTTGTATATTCAAGATAAAATAAAGTTTTTAAACGTAATTTAATACGTTATTCTAATTATGTTTTAAGTTTTACATACTTTTCTCGTGTCAAAGAAATATATTTTTATCTATAATTTAGTTTACATGTTTGTTAGATAACAAGCAACTTTTTGAAACTCCTAATGACTACAGACAATTTGTTTGTTTGTTTTTTTACTTACTTTTTTATTTTCGTAGCTATGGTTTTCTGTAAACTTTTTGTTCATATTGTTTGCCTTTATAAGTTTGTTCTAAATCTATATTTAGCTTTTTTATATTCAATTTTTTTCATTTTTCTTATATATATTTTCATTTTAGTATGTTTACTACAGCTGTTATACTCTCATTTATTTTCTGTTTGGTTTGATTTCCCTTATGTAGTTCATAATGTGGCGTGGGACAAAAATACTAAAAACAATAATTGTTTAATACTAAAAATATTTGTCACCACATGCAAGGCTTGGCATACAGTTTTATACTTTATGTGAAACAATTTAATCGTTATTTTGAGTTTAAATTAAATTTCATAGCATCTGGCCTTCTTATAATTTTGTTTAATTAAATGAAAAAATAGACCTAGTTTGGCACGCAATATGCAAAACAATCGTCTGTTTAGAGTTTAAGGTACTATAATAAATAGAAACATGTCCTCCTTCATCAATAGAGCTTACGAACCAAGCTTAGATGCTATGCAATTATTTAGAATCATTATATTATTATTGTTATTATAATATTATTATATTATAGATATATAGGTTTTAGGATTATTATATTATTATTGTTTTTATAATATTATTATATTATAGAATTATTTCACCATTTTATGTATCTAGAAACGCTACCAATTGTCACTCCATTTTGATTAACATTAAGAAATAAACATGAAATAAAAATCAAACGCAACTAAGAAAAAATTAAAAAGTCTGATCTATGAAAAAATAAATAAATAAATAAAAAAATAAGTTAAAAAAATCAAAGTACAAGTTTGTGAAACGTGAAATAAATTTGATAACGATTGCTTAAGCGAGTTAATAATCGGGAAAAAAAGTTACAAGTTTGCTCCAACTTAAATGTAAAGATGCAAAAATATTGTTTTTTCAATATGGTAATATCAAGTACGAAAGAATTGTGTGTGTGTGTGTGTGTGCGTGTGCGCGTGTACATGTGTGTGTGTGCGTAAATGTGTGCGTGTGTGTGTGTACTCTAACAATCTCTATACTTCCACTCAAAAGAAAAACATTACCAAGGTCAACAGCATATTGGAAACCTACTAATTAATATTGGACATCTTGTGCTTTTCTAACTGAAACTGGAACAGCATGGATACGTTGCTATATAATCTTTTCTATGCTGGATATTCCAAAACATTTATTGTTTTTTTAATTTAAAAACAAAATAGAAATTGATATATTAAAAAACAATGACAATTTACAAACTATAACATCTCACAGCGCCGTCTTGTTGAAGTTTCATAAAGTCAACAAAAATAAGCCGACAACTTTTAACTGAATCGGCGAAGAAATGCATTTCTGTTCAAACTTTATGAGTAATAAAACTGCAAAAACTTTTCTTGTAAATGTTTCTATAGTTTCTCTTGAACAAACTTGGTTTCCAAAAAAACATTTTTATTTAGTTTTTATTTTAACCTTTTTTTGTAAATTTATTTTCAATCTAATATATTTAATCATAAGTTTCAAAATGATAAAATGCACGAAAAAATTGAAACTTAAATTAATTTTTAATCTGATATATTTAATCATACGTTTCAAAATGTAAAATGCACGAAATAATTGAAATGTATTTATTTTCAATCTGATATATTTATTCATAAGTTTCAAAATAAGAAAATGGAAGACAAAATTGAAGTGTAAAGTTTGTAGAAATGTACAGTGTTGATTGTTTTTTTTTTAATTTTGTATATCAAATTATATTTAAATTGTTGTTTTAGCCCAATGAAGGGATATTCGTATAATAGGTATCGGTTACTAGAAAGATGAGCTTTTATGAACTTTCGCTCAGAAGAACGAACACACGTTTCACGTTTGAGTCAAGGCAATTTCTTTCAAAAATGAGGTTCCCGAACTGATAATACTTTAATTCAGGCTATTGACACAATTTAAATATCTTGAAGAGCTTAGAGAAGAGAAAATATTTAGTTTTCAGAATATTAAGATAGATATGGGAGAAAAATGTAGATTGGACATGAAATTTGAAAGTGGTGTTACTGGTGCTTATAAACATTTGTAATTTAAACTTAAATTTATTAGAATAAATAAAAAACAAGTAGCCAACAATGCATGTTTTAAAAAAATTGTTGATAAGCTAGTCTATATACAAATTTTGTGTGAAAATAAATGTTTCCAGTGTAAATTATTTGTGGTTTAAAAAAAGGTGTAAGAAAAAATGAGGTAGAAATTGTTTTTTTTTGTAGAAACTTACCCTACCAGCATTTCAGCTACTAACCCTTGGCTAATAGTCAAGGGGAAATTATATTTCCTTGGCTAACAGTTATGAGGAAATCGCTATTCCTTGAATGTTAGCCAATGATGGGACGAGTTCTCATGACTCATGGTGGACATGTTGACGATTAACGGACACGTTGAGGATTAATGAACCTATTGAGGTTTAATGAATATGTTGACGATTAACGGGTATGCTGAGGATTAATGGATATGTTAAGGGTTAATGAGAATGTTGATGATTAATGGAAATGTTGAGGATTAACGGACATATTGGGGATTAATGGACATGTTGAGGATTAATGGAATTGTTAATGATTAATGAGCATGTTGAGGATTAACGAACATGTCGGGGATTAGTGGACATATTGAGGATTAACGGATCATTAACTCGGTGTGCCTAAGGTGGGAAAAAGGTGTTGTCAATTCTAAGGATTAAAAAGCTTTAAGTTATTGTCCTAAAATCAACTTCGCAGAAAACTATAAATAAAAGATCTTTTATTTTTGCTTAAATATAAAATACAAATGGATGTTTTAAATTCTTGACAGATATATAATAATGAGTAAATAATATAATGTTCAAGGCCATAATATGTACTGATGGATTATAAGTATACATAGATTAAACTAAAAAAAAATATAAGAAAAATTAAAGATTATAAATTTGCATATTAAATATTAGTATTAACAATTTAAATTTGGGTTAAGCTTCAGAGCTTCAACTAAACGTGTTCAGTACCACCAGGTTTTAGTTAGTACGATCCAGTGTTCACCAAAAGGCAATTAATGGTTCATTCGATAAGTACGCCAAATCGCCCGTTGCTATAGTTTAAACTAGGAATTAGTCGAATCAGTTGCGCTATTGAACATGTATGTGTTACAGCCACTTAAGTTACAATTATGTCACTTTTAAGGCTTGTGTGTGCTAGACTACAAACAGGGTGTCGTTTTTATAATGTTTTCTCTGAGGAACATTTTTCACACCCTGCCTACAATGAATTAAATATGTAATGAACAGTGTTTGTTTTTGTTGATAAAACCTAGTTTAAAGTGATTACCTTTAATTTATACTTTCAAAACAATACAAAAAATGAACAATAAACAATACAACAATACAAACCATAAACAATAAACAATAAAACAATACAAACCATAAACAATAAACAATAAACAATAAACAATAAACAATAAACAATAAACAATAAACAATAAACAATAAACAATAAACAACAAACAATAAGCAATAAAACAAAACAAACAGCATATTTCAAAATATTATTTCAATATATTTTTATTATGAATATGAGCAAAATGGCAGTGTACTTTCATTAGAAACTGATTTACCTTTCAGAATAACGTCACGAAATTGAAATTTCTACAAAATGGAATAGAATGTCATTTATTAAGAAATTTAACAAATCAGTTTCTTAACCGAAACTGAATCCTATTTTAATTTTATAGAGCCGTTCGTAAACCGTCAAGGTTCATTTTTAATACGTTATTGATACGACGGTTTACGAAATTGAAACGCGACTAACATTTTTGCATTTTTTAGTTTTGTTGTTTGTAACAAATAAAAAGTATTGGGATCTTATTTAATTCAATTCATAGTCAACTATTTCATACTTTCGTCTTTTATTTGTATTCCTACGAACACTATCCTCATTTTTCACAATTGGTTCTCATGGACATAAATAAATTGAATGTTGTAAAAATAAATACATTCTCTCTCGAAACAGTAAAATACAGCTGAAAAGATTGCTAATTATGAAAATACAATAAATAAAGTTAATTTTGAAAGTGAAGTTTAGTTAGTGTGCAATGAATGCAATTAAAATTTCGTGTGAACGGATTCAGACATATTGTTGTTGATAAACACGTTAAATGCAATTATAACCTTCAATTGTTCTGCAACTTCTAAATAATGTTCGTTTCTAACTTTCAACGTTTATCAGGAGTTGCAAAGACCATTAAACAAGTTAAGCAATGATATTGTTTTACTTCTATTTATTCCAATGTTGTTATGTAAATTCAACATCATGCTTGCGTTGTTTTACAAGTTAGAGTTAAAGAAATTAAAGTAAGTAAAAAGTTCTAATGCATGTGTTCAATGTTGATAATTTAAAATATTGATTCAATTGCATTCATACATGTGTCTTACCAACGATGCGTCGGTTTCAAGGTTATTAAGATGCTTTGTTAACAGTATTTTATAAAAAAAAATATATTTTACCATTGACCATCCATCACCATTTTCTGGTAATGCATGGCGCTACAAAAAAATACTTTTGAAAAACCTCAAAAAATGTTTAAAAGGGAATTAGCTTAAAGTCAATGACGACTCAAAACAAGTTTATAGCTTTCAAGCGCATGGGTGTTGAGATGTTTAGGAAGTTATTCTGTATATGTGAGGCCACACCTGGATTCTGCTCAGGGCCGGACTTTCATCTGCTGAGGCTCTAAGCTATATCAATTTTGAGTTTTTTTTTGATAAATTGGTGTTAAGATAACAATAGATTATAAAAACTAAGGCCCCCGATGGTGTGTCGCCCTAAGCTATAGTTTATTTAGCTTATAAGTAAGTCTAGCACTTATTCTACTATCCAAGTGTAGTTTCCCATCCTAGCTGGAAATACAGATAGAATTTATAAAGCCAGATATCAGCTATAAAACCAGTGAGAAGACTAGCAGATCAACTTTATGAACGGATCCTAAGGATGCTGAAATTAGACTTCTTGAAAAAAATTAGACTGAAAGTGAACCTGATCGAAGTGTTTACAATTGTAAAGGGCTATTCTGAGCTGATATGTGAAAACGTCTTACAGTTCGTCAGGGAAAATGCTCCCCTGAGGTCATAAGTGTATACTTTTCAAACCTAGTATTTGAGTTGAAATTAGAAGAGCCTTATTTACCCAGAGAGTGGTGATTGTATGGAATGAGTTAAATGGGAGTGTGATGAAAGCAGACTCAATCAATTCAGAACAGTATAGATATTATATAGAACATTATAGTTATGCAAAGATAACGAAACATCTTTCCTTAATTAAACTTAACTGATTCAATCAATTTTGAGTTCGTTTTTTCTGCATAACATATTGTAGATCTATTGAAGTTATTAGCAAAAATCGAGTAAACGCTGTGAGAAACATGATCAAGTACAAAACATATAATTTGAAAACACATGGTATATATAGTTTTATTTTTCTGCTTAGAACAAATTTTCATAAGCGTTTATATATTTAAATTTTAATGCACAGTACATACTGTATTTTGCCATTGGGAATAGCTAAGGTTTAATTAAACAAATTCTAATTTACTTTATTAATTTTTTTTTAATTTTAATTATTTTTTATTTTATATAAACGTTAAGGTAACCTATAAAATATTATATTAGCATAATTAAACGTGCACATAATTAAATAAAACAAACTTTTTGTAATGTATTTTTTCTAACTAAAGTATACATTAAGAAAAAATATCAACATAGCTGACTATATTCAGCTAAACAATGATGATATTGTATCTTGAAGACCGTTTATTTTTACAATCAACACACTTACATTGTTGTTTGTCTATTTTATAGGTAGATCTAGTTACTGTTTATCCAATTTTCCGGATTTCTGAGATACACAGATTATTATTCACAATTACTTTGAATATGTAATTTAGAGTCTTGCGAGGAGAAATGTGAATAAATATATTCAATTGTTGTTCTCAGGTGACCAGAGCTCGCTCTTCAAGCTACGTGATCAATGGAATCTTATTCACTGTGCAATCCCCATCCTAAAAAAGGTGGTTCAAGCACACTTTCATAGAGTCAATTTTACCGTCGGCGACATATACAGTTCATGCCCGAGATGTTGCTGTGTATCCAATTATCCAGATTTCTGAGATACAAAGATTATTCAAAATTACCGGGAATGTGTAATTTAGAGTCTTGCGGGCAGAAATGTGAATAAATATATTCAATTGTTGCCCTCAAGTGACCAGAGCTCGTTCTTCAAGCTATGTGATCAATGAAATCTTATCCACTGTGCAATCCCCATCCTAAAAAAGATGGTTCAAGGAAACTTTCATGGAGTCCATTTTTACCGTCGGCGACATATACATTTCATGCCCGAGACGTTTTTATAATAAAATAAAAAATCTTCAAATTATTGTTTGTTTTAAACTTCTATGTTCACATACTTTTAGTTTGAAGGGGATTTCTATTTTTTGGACAACGGTAACTCTCCATTATACGTACGAGTATTCACATTTTTTTTCGGATGGCTGCGGGAATGACTTATCTGGATATGAGTCTGATGCATTACAGTATAGTCCTACTTTGGTGAAATAATCAAGTCAAAACCCATACAATGTTCAGGAGAGTTTATCGAAATATATTCTGTTAGGTTCGAACCTTAACCTTAAATAATTGAATTTTTAGCTTTAAATTTAAATAGTTATATAATTATAGCTGAACATTTGAAGTTGTATACTTAGAACCTACCGTATAACCTACATCCCTGACAACCTATACATATAGCACTTACAACGTAGCTTTACCATTAATGAACTATATTTAACACTCATAACCTAACTAAAACACTTTTAACTTAGCCATCAAATTTAAAACTTAGCTATAACACTTTCAACCTATAGCTATAGCACTCATAACCTAATGATATCACTTAAGACCTAACTATACCACTTACAACCTAGTTATAGCATTTAAAACTTAACCATACTAATTACAATCTAACTATAGTAATTATAACCTAACTTTAACACTTCAACCTAGCTATATCACTAAAACCTATAGTGATAGCCCTAACAATCTAATTATAGCCCTTATAACCTAAATATAGCATTAAAACCTAGCTATAGCACTTATAACCTAACTATAACACTTAAACTTAGCTATATCACTTATAACCTGTATAGTTATAGCCTTTACAACTTAGCTGTATCATTTAAAACCAAGTTATAGCCCTTATAACCTATAAGTAGCACTTATAACTTAGCTATAACACTTAAAACCTAGCTATAACACTTGTAACTTAGCTATAGCACTTACAATTTGCGTAACAGTTAAATCTTTAACTTTAAGTGGTGAGAATCTGGCTCTGTATTTACATCCTTCTTTAAAACTATTTATAATATACATTTGAATAATTTCTTTTGTTTCTTAAAATAATTACTTATCTATGCATATAAAAAGTTAAGTGTAATTTTTAGACGGTCTTAACTTTTACTTAATGAAAAGTTTATCTTCCACAGACAGTACTTATAACTAAATTACATTAAGCATATAGCGTTTTACACATTATACTATGTTGCTAAGATAGATAGATTACCATTTAATTTCTTAAACAGTTTCTCAAACAAAAAGTGTATATTCCGTGGATAGTACTTATGACTAAATTACATTAAATATATAACATCTTCCACATTATATTATGCTGCTAAGATAGATAGATTATCATTTAATTTCTTAAACATAATAAGCTTATATGGAATCTCGCACAATAACAATTTGTTAGCTAAAATGGTTGCCTTATGATAACGGTGGGACATGTAATATTAATTGAATATTGATGTAAGCTTCTCATTAAGATCCCATAATAATGTCGTTAATTTATTATCTTCTACGTCAAGATAATTACGATAAAACATTTATCAATTATTAAACAATTGTCTTGTCATAAAAAGGGAACTTAAACGACTTGTTTTAGTTTTGTAGTTACGTTTGTGTGTGTGTGTATGTGTGTGAGTGTGTGTGTGTGTGTGTGTGTGTGTGTGTGTGTGTGTGTGTGTGTGTGTGTGT
>JARUHE010315614.1:0-11759 GCA_031471125.1 Archaeomysis grebnitzkii | reverse complement strand
AGACAAATTTAAATAATAATTATCAATGAATAAAAATATTAAAAATTATTAGGCCTAAAAACAATATTAACGTGTAGCAGTCGGAGTCAGAGTCGGAGTCGGAGTCTGTTTTTCAAATATCCAGGAGTCCGAGTCGGAGTCAGAGTCGGATGTTTAGAATCCCGACTCCCCAGCCCTGGTTATAACGTCACGTCCAGTTGACATCATACTTCAAGTTTCAAATAGGATTTAGACTACATAAACAAGTATTAGAGTAAATTTTAGCATTATCATGACACACCAAACAAAACCTAACCTGACTTTACTCCTCAAATGGTTTTCGGTGGCAAAAAAACAATATTTGAGAAGCAAGCTTAGCCCAAGTCTTGTTTTATTTAGAATATGTCATCTGGGTGTGGCGTCACAGCTGTTATACTTATAACAGTAACCAGATGTAAGATTTGCAATATATATATTTTGTAATTACTTTAATATTGCATCTATTTTAATAATTTGTGGCTTAATGGACATATTTCATTATATTACAACTTTAATAAATGTTATTTTTGATAAAACAAACTCTATTGAAAAATGGCAAAATCACGGCATGTTGTAAAGATTAACCCTTTAAAATAAATGGTAACCTGTTATTTCAGTTATCAGGCGAATGCTTTAAGCTTCCACATTGTCCACTCCAATAGTAATTCCTACGGAAAATGGGGCAAATATAGCTCTAAAGCATTGACCTGGTTGTTATAAGGTTAAGCTATATAAGCAATATGCCAAATAAGATCAATTAATTCAAGAACTAGCTGAATTAATTTTTCAAAATAGAATGCTAAACTCTAAAGGATTCAATTTTATGAGAAATATATTTAAGGTAGCTGATTTGGTAATCATTAAGTAGTTTTGTAATCGAAAAAAAGCAGTTTAAATAAAACTTGCGACACTAAAGTACCTGCAGATGTTTTGTCGTTAAATTTTATCGCAACTTGATTTTTTCACCCTACCATTACAATTAACTATGCTTTCTTCTCATTCTCTCTTAATTTTCATGTTATACCTTACGTTTAACCATGTTTTATTCTCATTTTCTTACTCTTGCGCCTATTTTTCATGTTATTTCATATGTTTAACCGTGTTTTCTTCTCATTTTACTCATTCTCTCTTAACTTTTATGTTACATCTTCTTTTCAACCTTGTTTATTCTCATTTCTATTACAATAGAAAGAAATAACCCTACATACAGCTACCATAAATGATTACTACTGAAATAAATAATCCTACATTTCAGTGCTTTTTTATTGGGTGTTTCCTGAATTTACTCCCACCCATAAATTTAAGCAATGATTGAGATTGAATGCTAAATGTGTTTGCTTCATGTTTTGTATTGAATAATTGTTGCCCATTAGCCACATAAGGTGAATTAGGAGTTGTGGCAAAATGTCTGTAAATATATAGTTACCCATGGTCCAAGGTTATTGATTTATTTTAGTTGCTTAAAGAAATGTTGACTTAAAAGAACAAAATTTAAAATTTAGGCTATCAAAAATTTGTATGGTGAACATTAATGTGCTTCACATAACATCATTGCAGTTGTTCCATTTAAAAATTAAACAATACAAGAATAAGTTAGAATTTGACAGGCAAGGTTCTGATTTTCATGAATTAGTCAGTCGACAAAATATTCTCCTCTTTATAAATAATTTTACTCAATTTTTATTTTTATTTTCACATTATTTGGGATCAATTTCTATAAAAGCAATCTTGTTCTATTAATTTTCAAAAAAGTAAGTTTAGTATTTTTCATTAAAGAAAAACATATTTTGAGTTCGGAATATTTTGTTAATTGACTAATTATGCTGAAAATCAGCACCCTGTTGACAGGCTAAATCAATAAAACTTTGCCGTTGTATTTGTTTTAAAAAAACAACACATATAAAAGTTCAAATTTATGCATTTGAAATATTTTTCTGAGTACAACTGTATATCTTATTTATTTTTTAAAAATTTTCTTCTTTTTAGACCATGAAAACCAGCTTACATTAACTCAACACTTGAAGGAAAAGCTTAGTAACATTGTGCACTGCAGCTGACTGAATAAAACAAACAAGCATGGCATGGACAACATTCCAAGTTATTATAGCCTTAGTGCTTGTAGTTACAGGATCTCTTAACACTATTAGTGCAAAGTGAGTTTTTCTTTATATAAAAGTTTTTATTTGTAGATTTATTTTAGAAATCTTGTAGGTAAATATTTTTTTAATATACCAAAATGGTTAAAACCTTTATTGCACATTGTATTGTACATAATATAACAAATAAGGATTGTTCCCAATACTAATTACTAACTGAAATGTAATATAGTTAGGCTTTTTATAGTAATAGTTTATCATGTAGTAAAAACTTAACACATTTATACTATGTCAGGCTTTATTTAGCCTAAAATCCAGATAAATTCTTCAGTATGTTTGAATTAAAAGAAATGTTTTCCCAACATGTTGCTCAACTGTGAAAAAGTGTTGGCTCTTATTTAAAGATAAGCAACAATAAAGGTTGTTAGTAGTTGATCCCAAAACATACTACTATATTGAAAAGTACATTGGCATTCATTTGAGTTCATGATTGTTACTGCATCTGGGAAAGCTCTCTGTTTTCTGGATGAAGTTGCTGACAAGTAAGTGATTCAAAGGCAATAGGTGAAATCTTACATAGATTATGAACCTGAAAATTTTGAAAATTAATTAAAGGAAGGAAACACAACCTAAGCTGATTATCACTCATTTTGAAATCACAAATATATAAAACACTGAAACGGAAATTATTTACAATTAATCTGCTCCATAAGGCCCCATTTTTGAGTGATTAACTTTAAAAAATTCGCGCAAACCGATTTTGTTCAAAAACTTGCGGTTTAGTTTCCACACAATATCAAAATGATAATCGGCTAAATCTTGATCAATCTACATAGATGCATAAATGTTGGCTGCTTCACAGTTTGGGGTATCACAACCTGCCACTTGAATGCAATTTTTGCAATGTCTCAAAGTGTGGGTAAGTATTGTTGCTATTCAATTTGTTTTATAAAGTCAATTACTTTACAATCCTTGCTGGCCTACTTCTTCTGACTCGCTTAGAAAATGTGTGAATCAGAAAGATAAACCCCTTT
The DNA here is from genome assembly GCA_031471125.1 of Archaeomysis grebnitzkii. NCBI lineage: Eukaryota > Metazoa > Arthropoda > Malacostraca > Mysida > Mysidae > Archaeomysis > Archaeomysis grebnitzkii. The sequence goes on along the minus strand of JARUHE010315614.1, from coordinate 8,611 downwards.
TATAGTGTATCACAGTGCAATAGTAGCATCAAGTATGCCATAGTTGATAAATATCTAACATTACATATTTATAAAATATGTTAATCACAAAGATAAGTTCCTTTTTTTGTATATCACAATGCAATAGTAGCATCGAGTGTGCCATAATTGACAAATATTTAATATAAAGTTTCAGAAAAATGTTTAACATTAAAATGGTTGTCCATTCATCTAACTGATAATATTGGTCAATAAGACAATGTAGTTCTTTGAATCAAAAGTTGTTTATTTATCATCACAAAATATGTGAAAGAATTTTAAAAACTGAACAAAATTTAAAATTTGTTTTTAGATGGGCCGACAGAATGGAAGCTGAGCACATTGATGGAACTATAAGCGAGTTCAACCATCCATTCTTCCAAGCAGATTTGATGTTTTTCGGAGAAATGCTCTGTAAGTATATGGTAGGCTTTGTCACTTGTCTACAATCAGCCACTGGTACTAAAAGTAATCATAATTAAACTGATTATTCCTGCTTTATTTGTTGATAGCTAATATTGTGAATTAATTTTTTTTTAAATGTTTCTTTATGAAACACAGAGTGTGGCTACTAAGGCATGGAAGTGCTGTATTATGACATGCTAATGAACAGTGCTATTACTTTTGATAAAATTGTAATTTGGATTATGCAAAAATATGAGAATTTTATGGCAAAGCCAACTTTTTTTTACAGTTCAGAGCAAAGTATATATTTTTGAAAAAATCTAAGATGGGATTATTCAATAATTTTTTTGTAGAGTTTATATTTTTTAATTAAATTATGTTTTTAAGATGTTTGGTCATAGAAAAATTAAAGTGTGTAACCCTTCTTTGTGTTTGTTTTTATCAAATTTGATTTAAAGTGGTGTTTATTTCTATTACAAAAAAAATAACACATGTATGGAAAATTTAAATTGTAAAAAGATCTTCGGTCTTTCTATATAAAATTTTTGCCGAGTGTAACAAAGGCGAGGTTCTACTAAGATGCTACTTTTCCATCATTGGCATATTAGTTGTATCCAAAATATTCAAGTTTAATGTTTATTGACCTACACTAATCATTTAAATCTCAAATAAATATTTATGAAGTGAACATTAAAAATTAATAAGAGACATGTGTTTTTTTTTTTGTTATAGAATATTATACAGCACATTAGCTACAATGGCAAAGAGCACTGTCGCCAACAGCATCTGGTGTTTCCAGACGGTCACCCATCCAAGTACTAACCAGACCCATGTTGCTTAACTTCGCTGATCATACGGGAAGCGGTGTTTCAACGTGGCCATGGCCGTTGATTTAACAACAGATGAACATAATATGTTACTGTATACAAGTATATGATCCTCCAGGCATCTTCTATAGGAAATACTATTTTGTTTCAATATGGAATTTTTAGTTTATGTACTCAAGTAATTCATCTCAAATTATAAAAGTTGCAATTTTATTATAATCCTTTGTTTCATTGTGTTGTGTTTGAGAACACTACAATCTTAATATAACACATACCATTATTAATGCAAAAGATAATATATATAACAATCAAGTTACAAATAAGATTTAAGAATCATAAAATAAAACTATAGAAATAATTAAAAATACCACAGCAGTATTTAAAGCAGTTTAAAATAGTCTGACGAAGCCAAAGCTTTGTCAAAAAGTGCCCCTTATGAACCCTTATTTTCGATGTGACAAATTTGTCACTGTCGGGCGTGAAGGGTTAAATTTTATTATTTTGTATAAAACATATAAACATTTGATTTACAGTACTGAATATATTTCATTACAAAATATTGTCTTTTTATTGATTTATAACAATTTTGTATCATATATAAATAATAGCTTTTAGTTTTACTGTAATTTTATTAAACAAAATTGAAAATAGGATGCAAAGTTTACAATTAAAATGTTTTTTCAAAGTATTAACATGTAGGCTACACGCATAATTCATGTGGATTAGGCTACTAGTATACATTTAAGCCATTTGATTGAGTCATTGCCATACATTTAAAATTTTCTAACAATTATATTAAAGCTAAAGCTCTGTCATAAGTTTTTTTTTTATAAATTTACCTAATCCAGATATCAGAACTTATTTAATTATACAGTTCATAACCAGACCTAAAACATGGCCTTGGACAGTTATGAACATCAATAATACCTTTTGAATATTAAGTTCTTCTGTTGAAGTATACATTAACTTGAGTATCAAAATTATAATGTTGGAAAGGTTTAAAAAGGGGTTTGTATAGTAGCTATAACATCGGTTTAAGATTTCTATTTCTGTCCTGAAACCCAAAGGTTTTTTTTATGCAACAAAACTGACAAATGTGTTGTCATAAATTTTTTTTTGAAAAATGCCACCCTGCATAAAACATTGAAAAAATATTGAGCTATTCTACATATTTTTAATTTTTTTCATTACTCCACAGACGAACACCTATTTCCAAACGCCCAAGAGTACCACCCAAGCCACGATTGATAGTGGAGAAAAATGTTGCTTGTGATCCAGTCCAGGTTTATTGTCGAATCAGACCAACTGATAATGAAGATGAAGAAGTTTGTGTTGTTCCATTAAACTATACAACAGTTAAGGTATTTATATTTTGGTTAGATTTGCAATCATTTTTTTAATAAGTTTAATTAATATTCATCCTTCCGTGTTTCCTCAACTGTAGTTGATTAAATAAATTAAATGTTTTAAAGCAACTATGTTGAGGCATTGAATATGGCTTTCTATGTTACAGAAGTGGTTCCTTGCTGTGTTCCTGATTCCTTGTGAACTAGAACTTAGGTTTTCTGCAATGTCATGTTGAAACATTAGTTTTTTTGAACATTTTTACAGACTAGGATCAACTATTTTTAAATTCTATATTCAGCTATCCTGCTACTTTTATCTACCTTCCTGTCCTGAATCAGGTTATTTCAATGTTTTGCAAAAAAGCTCCTTACAAACTGCAATTACTGCACTACCAAAGATTTTCATCCATTTTGAAAATGGCTTGTCTTGCCAAGTACTTGGTAATGCTGGATCAAGATCAAGTCTGTTTCTACAATAACGGCTTCAAAAGAACTGAAAAGTTGAGCTCAATCAATTGAATAATTTTTGTCGAGGGTGCGTAGCAAAGCTCTACATTAGGCGTAGCAATTCCGATGTCGTCGTTGTTGGCGTTGAACAATGCCTTGAATGCTTATATATCATCTATACTATTATTTCTTTTCATATAGGCTTGTTTATTGGTTTTAATATATTACTAGGTTTTTATTTGATTTTATCACTTTTTATCTACATTTTTTTATCAAATTACTTTTTTAACATTTTTTTTTATATTTTTTTTTTATTTATGCATCAATGGATTGGAAATGAAGTAAACATAAATAGTCTCTAAAGGTGAAGTTTTGATAAAATGATGTTTTCTCACTATGTAACACCATTTTTTATTAGACATTTGTAGAGATAATTTTTTTTAAAGTTACTGAATGAATCATTGGGAGACATTTGAACCGTCCCGTTCATGAATTACTAGTTTTTTCAGAAATTAAAATGGCCGAATTTTTCATTTTATCGGTGGTTTTTAAGCTTTGTTTGAAAAACACAGCTTCTATAAATGACCTCTGATTGTTGTTGGGACAGTGAATGATCTGTGGATTCTACAAACATTTTGCATTTTTCAAAATAATAATAAAAAAAATTATACAGAAAAGTTTGTTCAAATGAAAAAAGAACATTCTACACTCTTAATACCACTAAAGATTTTTTTCTTAAATCAATATTTACTCATTAAAACACACATTTCAATAAAATTTGAAATTCTTGGTTAACCGAGATTTTTATTTGAAGGTTAGAGAAAAGTTTATTTAAAACAAATGAAAGAACCAAAGATTCAAAGGTAGAATGCCTGAAGGACCTTTTTGCCTAAAATTTATACATTTTAAAATAAAAAACATTGAGTTTTTAGACTTAGCCAGTTTATCAACTTCATGATTAACCAAATTTTTTTTAAAGGCTTAGATGTTTTTATTAGAAATAAATGAAAGACAAGTGTTAATATAATTATATATAGAATTGTATTAAAAGTTGAAAATATACACAATTTCAAAACTTTTTAACATACAAAGACAGCTTTTAATGCACATCATTTACTTGTGCTTGTTCATTAATACTTTCCTGGAATACTTGTTTTACAGTTTTTAGATTTTGATTAGTAATACTTGATGTTATTTTTATTGTGAGGTTTAGTTCACATATTTTCTCATCTGTAAACAATGCTTGAAACTACACTTTTCTTTGCTAATAGGACCTAAAATAACCTGACTATTTATGCACTCGTTCCTTTGCTACTCTTAACAATTTTTCTTTAAAAAGAAACAGAGGAAAGAGGAGTTACTCTTCTGTATGTATTTGTGTCAATTTCTCAGTTTTTTTAAATATGCAAATATAATTAAAAAAAAATTCTTGTTTTAATAGAATTTTTTTTCAGTTGACTCCACCAATCAACTCATTTGCCTTCAGAAATGGACATGCCAAGGAGCAGCAATACCGATTTGAACATGTTTTTGGATTTGATTCCCAACAGAAAAATGTTTTTGATAAAGTTGCAAAGCCTTTAGTAAATGATTTGTTGGCTGGTAAAAATGGCTTGCTCTTTGCCTATGGGATTACTGGCTCTGGAAAAACCTACACAATGCAAGGTTCATCAAAAAATGGCGGAATTGTAAGGCGAACACTGGATGTGGTTTTTAATAGTATAAGTGACTATCAGTCAAAAAAATGTGTTTTCAAACCAGATCGTATGAATGGCTTCGAACTTCAAACAGAAAGAGATGCATTCAATGATCGACAAAAAGAAGAAATGAACTTGTTGCATAGTAAAACACCTTACAGAACACCACGTGTAAAAGACGACACTAACGGATCTCAAGAAAGCTCTCAAAGAGTTCACGATTCATCAAGAGTACCTTCCGTGAATGAAGACAATGTTTATGGGATATTTGTGAGCATAATTGAAATATATAACAACTATCTATATGATTTATTAGAAGACATCAGTGAAACGAACATGACCAAAAGTTTACAAACGAAGATCTTGCGTGAAGATTCACAACATAATATGTACGTTCATGGTTGTACCGAAGTCGAGGTAAAGTCTGTGGAAGAAGCTCTGGAACTGATGTCAAAAGGACAAAAAAGAAGGAAAGTTGCCCATACTCGTCTTAATATGGAGTCTTCTCGATCTCACTCGATCTTCACCATCAGAACCGTTCAGGCGCCCCTTGATGCTGAAGGAGAAGAGGTCGTTGCCGATAAGTCTTTGATTACAGTTTCGCAACTATCTCTTGTCGATCTTGCCGGGTCTGAGCGGACGAGTCGTACCAGAGCCACGGGAGATCGCATCAAGGAGGCCGGTAACATCAACAACTCGCTCATGTCTCTCCGAGTGTGTATCGAAACTTTAAGGGACAATCAAGTAATGGCAGGCAACAAAAAAGTTCCATACAGAGATTCAAAACTGACTCATTATTTCAAAAATTATTTTGACGGTGAAGGAAAAGTTCGAATGGTCGTTTGTGTGAATCCAATTGCAGACGATTACGACGAAACACTCCCAGTGATGAAATTTGCTGAATTGGCATCGGAACTTCAAATTAAGGTAATTGCAACCACAACTAAAGACTTAGGGTTCATGCCTGGTAGAAGGAGAGCAAATCAAATCCTGAAAGAAGTGAAGAAGACATTGGAGTTAGAAGATGAAGATTTGGCCCGAATGGATGTTGACATTTCCACCATCTATTCCTTGGGTCCGCCCTGGCCTCCCGTCACTTACACGGCGGAAAATGTTTCTGAAGTCACGAACTTGTTGAAAGAACATTTGATGAAGAGAATTAATAACCGCAAAAAATTAAGGGGAGATGTTTCTTCCAAGAAAGTTGAATTTAGGGTCAAGTTAGAGAGAAGAGAAAAAACTTTCAATGATTTAAAATTAGAAAATTCTAGTTTAAAGGCACAAGTATATGATGCCCAAAGCAAAATTCACAAATTTGATTCCTATGTTATGCAGCTAAAGTGTGAGAACGAATATTTGAATAAAGAATTGTCAAAATACAAACCAAATTATCAGCAAGCGATTGATGAACGAGACCATGCAGTTCGCATTGCTCATAGAGAAAAGCAGAAATTAAAAGCTCGATATAAAGCAAAATGTGAAAGTTTGTGCGAAAAACTTGGCCAAGAAATGGACTCGGAGTTGAAAGAACGGGATTCACAAATGAAATCTGAAGTTGTTGCAAGCTGTCTCAAAGCATTACAAGAAATTTTAGGGGATTCTTATACATTTGATCTGGTTGAACCGTCGTCTACTCGGAAAATAGCCGGAACCCCTCGTATTAAAGAAAACATTGAAGCCAAATCTAGCCAAAGACCGAGTAGACCTGTTACAAGCGCTCGCACATTCCGTCCCAGAAGGTCGCGATCGATGGGTGGCGCAGTAGCATGGCTCGATCATGATCCTGGTCAAGTGAGTATTGAAATATTATTTTTATTTTTCTATTCATATTTTACTTCTTGATGTTTGTTGAACATGCCAGCGGCTAAACTCTACTAATTCAGTTTACGTAGTAGTTTTATCCAAAACATTAAAGTTTTTCCTTTGTTCATCTACAGTTATCATATATATCTTGAATGAACAGTTATGATATGTACATTAAAAGTCTCCAAGTAATATTTTTTGAAAAACTTCAAAAATTATTGAAATATTAAGGTTTTTATGAAAAATCTTTGTGGACTTTCCATGTTAAAGTATTTTTGTTTGTTCACCCACAATTATCATTTAGATCTTCAATGAACATCTATGAAGTATACTTTGAATGAGATTATGAGAATCTAGAAGTAAATTGTAAAATTAAATTTGAGAATGTTTATATAGTTCTATAAAAGGACAAACTTATCACATCTTAAAGATTGTTTTTGGTGTTGATTACAATGTATGTTAGTCCCTATGACCAATTTTTCATGCCTTGGTCTTAGTCTCTATGACAAATTTTTATGCCTTGGCAAGTTGAATACCCTATAATAAAATATATGAATGGTATTTTTATCAATGCAATTTGTGTATTAAAAATGTCTAATCGACTCTCTTTTTGATAGACGTTTGTCCTCACGAAGACCGAATTTTAAATAATTGTGAGTTTACATATTGTTCATAGACGGAATGGCAAGTAATTTTGGTTATCAAAAATGGTTTCTAGATGCTATAAATAAAACTTAAATTGCAAAAGATTGGTTGGGGCAGATCATTTAATTTATTTAAAAATGTAGTTTTGATTGTACAAAAGAGTTTTTTTAAAAGAAAAACCGGGAAATATTCATGTTGAAGATATTTTACTTGATAGTATTTTTACAATTCAAAAATTTTCTCATCCACATTGCCTAATTGAAGTCATGTTTTTATTGATTTATTGCAGGGCTGAGAGGCAAATTGAACCAGCTTCAATGGAGTTCCTATACCACTTTGCCTCTCAACCTGCCTATGTACGGTTGTCATTTTGAGACTTTGAACAGTCACTGGAGATTAAAACCACTTTGGCAGTCTAGACTTAATTGGTTTTACATTACAAATGAATGTCTTCAATTTATATTTCTTTGTTTATTCGATAATCTACGATTTTCATTCAAGACTAAAAATATTTGCTCCACATTAAGACTGCTATCATGGTTAAGTTTAACATTTTCTTGAATTCACTTTTAATTTTTTAAATAATTAATATTCTCAACAAATTTGCACTCTGTAAAAATATAAGTAATTTCATCATGTTTATGGTTAATAATTTGGATAATATATATTTTGTAAAGTATGTCGGTTAAGAGAAACCGCTTGTTATGTGTAGCATTTATATGCTGATTAGTTGATTCTTTACCATAATTAGCATTGGATAGCTATATTTTTATTGTTGATTGATTTATTAGTTTGAAAACTTTGTTCACTAGAAAAAAATGTAATCTATAGAAACCAAATTTTGATAGTATACTAATATAAAAATTGTAGCGGTGAAGTTGTTTAACCTGTTCATACCAAAGTTGAAATATGATATTATTACCTCATTAGGTTATTTTATTGTTTTAGCAGAAATTACTATTGATTGTTGTTGTTTTTGTATAATATTTTAAAAGTAGACTAAACATTTTGTTTTTTATCTTAAAGCAATAATCATTTAATGTAAATGAATATGACAGTGTAGAAAATTTTATAATTAATCACATAAAAGCACAAAATAAAGTCAAAAAAGACCATTAGCTGAATTAATCACAAATACCATCCATAACTTGTCAAAAAAAGGCAAACTTCAAAGTGTCAATCCTACTAATGACACTTCAACACCTGATGAATACCTTGGTGCGAACAGGAATGAAACCTTCTGTTGCACTACTCATACCACTACCTTACCGGTAGACACCATGGAAACAGAAGATAATACATTTAAAATACCGTCATCATAAAGTAATATTGATCTTTCACTAAACTCCTGAAAGAACAGTTGAAATCCACAGCATATTATAATCGACTAACTATATAATGGATATACACACAATACTGCAAT